>RJWH01005455.1:0-76292 GCA_004363575.1 Solenodon paradoxus
GGGGTCCCCCGCTCCCCGCCGGACGCCCCGGCGGAACAAAGCGCGGCGCAAGCGGCCATGTTGGCGGGCGCGAACAAAGACGCGGGGCCAGACCCCCGCCCGCAGCCCGGCCGGCAGGGGGCGCTATGCAAGCGCCGCCCGGACAATGCGCGCCCGGCCCGCCGCTCCTCGACTCGCCACCCGCCATCCCCAGCGCCGATTCCCGCCGCACGAGGCCTCACCTCCGTCCGCCATCCGCCGTCTGCAGCCCCGCGGGCCCGCTGTCCCGCGCCGCGCTCCCGCCCCGGCCCGACCGAGCCAGACGGCGCCGCCCCGCCCCCGCTCCCGCGCCGCGGCGCCGCCCGCCCCCGCCCACAGCGCACGCGCACTGCGCCCGTCCCGCTGCGCCGGCCGCGCCGCCCGGCTCCGGCCCGCGGGCCGCACTACGCAGGCGCCGCTAAAGGCGAGGCGGGGTCTGGCAGTGGGGCGGGGCCTATCGTGCGGAGGGAGCCGGCCTGTACCGCTCTCACCTGGCGGACTGACGGGTTGGGGCGGAGTCTTGGGGGGACAGCTCCGGTAGCGCGCACGTGACAGCAGGACTGGACCTGGCGGGCAGTGGGACTGAGCCGGGAGGGCGGGGCCTCGTGGCTTTTACCTGGCGGCGGGACGGCGGGGCGGGCGGGGCCTTGAGCCCCAGGTGTGCGCCGGGAATAGGGTTGACGCGACACACGCCGGAAGTCAGGCATCCTAGGAAGTTTGGTGGTCGCAGGATCCGTGCCTTTGGTATGAGGCTGCAAATCGTTCTGCGGCAGCGAGCCGCGGGAGAAAGCAGAGCACAGTGACAACGGAGTCTTTCGGCCGAGCTGTGCACGGACACAGCGAAGCGCTGCGGGCAGGAAGACGTCAGACCCATGCGGTCCTGCTTCCTACGCGCGTAGGCCCAGCCGCCGCATTGCGCCACTACCGGCGACACCCGGGCCCCCACCCACACCTCCCCTGGCGCGGTGGTGGAGGGTGGTCTCTGCAGACCCGCGCCCTGATCTGCCCTGACCCGGACCTAGCACACCCAGTCGGCCCTTCCTTGGAGTTCTGCAGCCCAGCGGGTCAACAAGTCCCAGGCCCCCAGCGCCCGCCAGCTTGTGGAGCTATACGCACCCAGTCTATCCCGAGCCCAGCCTCACCCACCCATACTTGCCGTACCTGGGGAGCTCCGCATCCCCGCACCCCAGTTCCTCCAGACCCTAGCCTCGACAACTCACGTGCCCAGTCTGGGTCTTGGGGGTGGACTCTGCCTGAATCGCGTACCCGCCTCCACCGCAAACGGGAGCGTTCGCTTGGCTCTCAGAGCTCAAACATTCCCACAAAGGCGTGTAAATTTGTTTGACTTGTGTTTCACCCGATACCCTTTGAGTGTTTTGTTGATTGTTTGCAGAAAGTGGGGGAGGAAGGAAGCGCGTGGATAGTGGTTAGATTCCAGAGATGCTGAGTGCACCGGCCCCCAACCCCGTCCTCTGTCGGTCCTCTCCCCCTCCCCCCATTAGCCCAGTGTCCTCAGCAGGTCACTGGACAGACCAGGTTCCTAGAGTGCGAAAGCGCCGCGTCCCTGAATGTTCTCGGGTCAAATTTCAGGACGTATTACTGGAAAGCACTGCGTATACTAAACTGCGACACAATTGTTAGTTAGCAGTGCTCTTTGGGATTTTACTGGCACCTTTTCACTCGAATAAGATTGATATGTGCCTGCTCAAACGAAGTGCTGATCTCAGATGACACACTTGGCAGGAACGAGAAGTTCACAGGCCAACTAGAGGGCCAATTTAGATACAGACGAGAGTGCATCGTGGGTTTACCACTCCGGAAGTATAGGAAAGCTGTTACCTCCATTTTTATCAGTAAACAGGAGGGTGTTTGGCAGCCTCGAATTTACCCCAAAGTTATGACTACCAAAAATGTCGCCAGCCAAAGCCAAATGTCCCACTCCTCTCTGCTGGAGAAGCTCTGGTTCAAAGTTGCCACTAGCCATGCTTACTGCAAGCCATCAAGAATGCAATGCCAAGAAGGGCAGTTGACCCTGAGTTCGAAAGCACCACCCTACCAAGAGGCAGCTACCAGTCCTGCTATAAGTACTTCACTGCTATCTGAAGTTTACTCATAAGCATGCTGACCATCAGAAATAGGTTTTTTACATCACTCCTGTGTTTCTGTCAGTAATGTTTAAAATGAATCTAATCAAGGCGGGGGGCGGGGGGGGGGGAGTAAGTGAGGGGAGTAAACAAATCCAGTCTAGAGACAAGTCTGTAAAACATCTCCAGCAGATTGTTTAAAAAGTCACTATCAAGAAAAAAAGTATTTGGAATCAGTTCAGACAAGACCACATCCAAATCCATTGTGGGACCCTTGAATCTCTATCAGGTTAAAGGAAAAAAGCTGTGAAATAGATTTGAAGGACGATTGTAAACTTTGTGGATAGAGTATGTTTTGTTTCTTCACTTTTTTCTTTGCTGGTTTTTGTTTTTGTTTTTGTTTTTTAATGTTTTGTTTTGTCAACCTTCAGTATGATTGGGGCTCATGCTGGCTCTCCCAGTCCCACCATGCTCTAGGTTTATGTGTAGGCTGATTAGGGTGCCCTAACTTGTGAATCCTTATAAGATGCCTACTAGGACACCTGATAAGGCTCCAGGGACAGGTCCCTCATAAAAGCATCTTGATATGCACTCTACAGGAGGACACATAATGTCCAGGGTTGTCATTAAGGGGCAGAGTTGACCAGAAACTGCAGCCAGACAAGAAAGAGGAAGAAAGGTAAGGGGAACTAAGGAAGAGGGAGGTACCGACCCTCTATGCCTGGAATCTACCAGGCAAGTTTCCTTTGTAAGTGAGCATGGATTCCCTAAGCCTTATATGACCCCATCATATTCTCCCCTGTAAGCTCCTGTGGGCAGACCCTTTCTCCCTATTCCCTGTGTGTCTTGCCAGGTCAGAAAAAGGATTCATTGAAGACTAGACAGAGATTTTTGGATCTACGACTTCAATGCAGAAGTTACTCTGCCAGGGTAAGTAGTTTATTAGAGAAAAAAACCCATGTTCCCCAACTTCTGACCACTTCTTCCACAATCACAATCCCTCTCCAGGAGCCACCTCAACAAGAATGGTGTGAGTGCCCTCCCTTCCCATTCTGAATGCAGGACTCTGGCTACATGCTCCTACATAGACCCCGCACTGAAGCTTCTTCCTAGGGAAGGAGGAAGGAGCAACGTATTCCTAGCCTCTCACTTGAAAGGCTGGTGGCCATAGTGATAAGAGAAAGCTTGAAAGGGAAGAAACACTTTTCGAACTCACATGAAAATTGACAGAAATGAATGAGTGAGGCCTCCCCGGAAGCTAGAAGCCATAAAATTCTTCTGAGATAATTTGCTCAATGGACCAGTACACAGACCTCTGGAAAGTTCCACAGAATGTCCTCCCTACCTGCTACTTCTCTCATAAATTTCCTATGACTGTTATTCTTGTATTCTTCTACGTCTTAATTGGTTGACCATCATTTTATTTTTCTATTCTATTGAAGGTATTCTTTTCTAGGCCTGTAATATATCAAAAGATAACATAATTTGCCCAGAAGCCCTTTCCCATGCCTGGTCGGGGTATATATATCTGGCTACATCTCAGCCTGATGGTCCAGCTTTTCTCTGCTTGTCCATGGGACTCTATATCCGTGCTGTATCTTTCTAATAAACTTAATGAGTTGCACTGCATCATAATGTCAAAAAGTTCTTCTTTGTCATTCACCACTGAATCCCTACATCCATGGGACTGAAAGGGCCAAAGAGAACTGCTTTCCTCTCTGGAATTCTGTCTCTCGGAAGGCAGTTTCTTTTCACACTCCTATTTGATTTAATCTTACTCCTGGAACCTCATCAAAATCACAAACTAGGGTCCCATGCCCTCTTCAGGCTTCTCAGCTGAAACTCACTACCACTGTCACTGCACTACTGATACTAGAAGAACCTTTCTGCTCTCAGGAAGTGGATCCTCTTTAAGTATAAACAAGGCCCTGTATCACCTCCGAAGAGGACACCATATCTACACATGTTTTTGCTTCATGGAGAGAATGCTGCAGGGCACTAAGTATATTTTTACTGAATGCAGGGCACTAAGTATATGTTTAACGAATGCAGGACTCCAGAGATGCAGAGGAGATTTCAGCTATCTGATCAACCACTTAACTTGCCCCTGCTCACTCCCACCTCCCTACAGATTGTTCTCAGCACAGCAGGCAGTTAAATGTCATCACCCCTGAGAAGCCTTCCCTGATCATCTGCTTAAGTAGATTACCCTCCGTTTTCTTTTACTTAACATCATTGTTTATTTTTATAGTACTAATTAGTACAGTAAGCTGAATGCTTCATGGTAGTATGGAGCTATTATTTTATTACAGGAGAGGATAATGATGCACTCTGGTTAGCTTGAGAAGGAAGAGTCCTTATTTAAAGAAAAGTCCTGAAGTATTTTGATTAATTTAAATGATGATTATATAATTATGTTAATTTCTCTTAACAGAGTAATTCTGTCTGATTCTAGACTTTATATAAATGAAATCAGTCATATGCCTGCATATCATATACCACTTTAATATTGTTTATGTGTGGCTAAGTGCACTGTACCTGAACTGAGAGGCAGTTGTAGGATATATTCCTAAAAGTATTGCTGAATAAACAGTATGAGTATTTATATTAATAGATACTGTAAGAATACTATGATTTCAAAATGGTAGATCTTTGTCAGTTTAATAGAGGAACAAAACCATATCCCAGAATAACCCCCCACCCCACCCCAGGAAGAAATCATTTGTTATTCACTGCTAACCTCTTCTTCCAGGGTGGATCAGGAGAGAGTGCTTTGGAGTGAAGAAAAGGTGGTAAGGTATGATTGCATATCTCCTGCTGCTGCTTATGCAATGCTATTTTATATATAACACCAAGAGCAAGAAAAGAAAGGTAAACTTGTAATCACCAAAATTGAAATATTTGAACTTCAAAGAACACAATCAAGAAAATGAAAAAAATGACTTACAGAATAAGAGAGAATATATATTTGCAGTCACATATCCGAAAAAGGCTAAAGGGGCCCTGAACATATCACCCACATTTCTCAGAATTGGTATCCTATAGACACCCCACGATGACATGGTTTTGAGCTGAATACAGTAGCATTTCTGGAAGTGAAGCAGAAGTTCCTGCCTTTTATCCTTCCCTTAATGGAAGAATCATGACCACTCCCTAATTTTCTGTCCTTTCCCTAAAGGAAGGAATGATCATCGTTCCCTTTTGGTTTTGAAGAATGTAGTTTGGGAAGGTCTTACGCCAGACTAGTGCATCTGTAAACTTGTCACTTCTATTTAAGAAATCTATCTTTATTTTTAGAGTAAAAATCATTTCTGTCATGAAATTTGGCCTTTTCTCCTACTTTTTTTTTTTTTTTTTTTCTAAGAAAGCTGAGGCAGGAATGAAGGCCAGTAGGCAGGCTGGAAGGAAGTGAAAAGAGGAAGAGGCATTTTATTATTTTTACTTAGTTGTTTATTTTGGTAGCGCCAACCCTGGGTCTTGAACCAGGGACCTTGGAATATATGTGGACTATGCCTAGTGTACTAAACCACTGGGCCACCAGGGTGCACCTCTCATATTAATTCTGTTTGATGTTACTATGTTTGTTCATAAAGACTCTCAGAGCGATGGGAGAATTTTCCACATGCCTGACAAGAGTTTTATAGAGTTTTAATAAAACAACAGCCCAATTAAAAGTGGACCAAGAATATGAACAAGTATTTCTCCAAAATAGGATAAGCAATTGACAAAGAAGTAGAAGAAAAGAAATCCAACATCATTCGATATCAAAAAGACCATATATTGTATGATTCCACTTATAGGAAAAGTCCAATCTGGGCAAATTTTTAGAGACAGAAAGTTGATTAGTTGTTGCCTCAGCTTGAGGGATAGGGAGACTGAGGGGTGATGGCTAAGGGAGACAGAATTTCTTTTTTTCTTTTCTTTTTTTTAAAGGCAAGATGAGGCAGGAATGGAGGTGAGTAGGCAGCGAGACAGGAAAAAGAAGAGAGAGGAGGAAGAAGCATCTTTATTTTATTTTTCATTCAGTTATTCACAATAGTGCTTCCCCCAGGCCAGGGACACAAACCCAGGGGTATGTGACTTGCTCCTTTGGAGGCAATTTACCTAACGGCTGTTCTACCAGGGCTCACCATGCAGAATTTCTTTATGGAATAATGAAAATGTTCTAAAATTGATTGTGATGATGAATTCTTAACTATGTGAATGCAGTAAAACCATTTAATTCTTTATTATTATTTGCAACTTGAGAAAAAATACTGATTCTTTTCTACTAGATAACTGTACTCTATACACATTTGCTGAGATTGACTTGAGATTAGCAATTAGAATGCTTGCTTCAGGTTGCTAATCAATATTGTGAACAAAATGAAAAAAATAAAAAGAACTTGTCATGCCCTGGTAGAGTAGTTGTTGGGTCCACTGCCTCTGACTGAGCACAATCCATGCACATCTCAGGAACTAACCAAAATGATGAACAACTAAATAAAAATAAATAGAGTTGTTTCTTTCCCCTCTCTTTTCCTGCCTGCTTGCCAACTCATCTTCCTTCCTATCTATACCTTTCCTTTAGAGAAAAAAAATTATTTGGGGTTGTTCAGGGCTTTTGTTTTTTCTTAAAATCATTTCAGAATATGTTCCCATCTATTACTCATTTGCTACTTATAACTCTCTTATAAACTGACCCTGGCAGATAACAGTTTTTATCATTTAAGAGGGAAAAGTGCAGCTGCATGCAAAACTACTATGAATAATGAATAAATCCCTGTGATTCTTAAGATCTGGATATTGATTTTGTTATACTGTTATCAATATTGTCCAAGTCCTTTTTCTTTTTGCTATATTCTTTCCAGCATTGTCTAGTTTTTTTTTTTCCAATCCAGCTAATAAAGATCAAGGACCACAAGTAGGAACCTATAAAGACATTTTACTCTTTGGCCAAAAGTATGTGTGGGGTGCTGGGGAACTCATTCTAATGCCTCCACCCTTTGCTAAGAACTGGGCAATCACAAAGGAATGGTGACCATGGCTCTTCAGAGACTAAGTCCCATCATAGACTCTGTCTGGGACAGCCATCCCACCCTAAATTCTGATAGATGTCTACAGCTAGGACATGGCCAGAGCTCTCTGAAGATTTGGCATTGGAAATGTCAGCTCTTAAGTTGAGAAACTGACAGCCATATAACAGAATGGATACTCATTCTGCAGGCCAAAGGCATTTTGGATGCCTAATGCCTGCAGTTGTTATTGGTAGATCTTATGAAATCTTCCATTGGAAAGATGAGGATCTTCTTAAATTCTGGTATTTTTGTCTTCATTCTGGTTTGGTCTGTCTTTTACTTTAAATTTGTGTCTTTGTCACAATGTAGCTGCTTAAATTTGTGGGTACATGCTTGCCACCACCTTGAAATGTGTTTTCACCATCTTAAAGAAGTTTGTGGTGGAATGGGCTAAATATTCTATATTACTTGCCACCAGGGAAACAAATCCAAGCACTCCAGGATTTCTCTTTTCCTTTCACTTTTTCTCTGTAGAATTTCTGTCATAATTTTTCTTCTGTCTATTTCAGCATGCTCTTTCTCTTCCCTTGGCATGCAACTCCTGAGAGTGTCTTTTTTCTCCTGAAGTTCATCACATATTCATCCCATCCACCAGACCCCTTGAGTACTCCCTGGGGCCCCTTGTTCTCTCATTTAAACTTTTAGATTCCTTAATGAACTATTAGCCTCTAGCAGTACAAGAAAGGAACAGACCCCTGTACTTTGGGCAACCAACTCTGAGATTCTGGAAATGGGCCAGACTCCTACATGTCACCTTACAGTGTTCCAGATGACTCATTTCTTGGTCTGGCCCACCTGAAAACATCCTTGAGGGAAGGATTCATTCTCATCTCAAGCTTACCCTTTCTCACCCAATATTTATGGATAGAGTGGGGAATTTTACAGGTTATAAACCTCCTCTGAGCTCACATTTGCAGAATTTGTGTCTTCACCAATCATGTGGTAACCTCTTAGGTTGAGACAACTAAACTCCCCAAATTCAAGTATGGAAAATCAGATACTGATCCTGCTAAATAGACCCCAGGATGCATCCTGAAGAAAAATAGCTCTTTCAGTTATCATCCCTTCACCAGGAAGCAGTGATATCCTTATGTAATACCATTTAGCTTGGAGGATGGAGAATTCTGAATGGTTAACGACTCTTTAAATTAGAATACCATATTACAATAGGATTTATTTTGCCAAAGAACATAGAAATGGCAGGAAATCCTATATATGCAGTTTTTATGGTCTTGAATCACCATAAAGGCATTCAAAAGAAATGGAATCAGAGTCTACAGAGATAATACCCAGAAAGGGGAAAAACTTGTTCCTGTGGTATTACATATACCAACAGAGGAACTCTTGAGAGTCTCCCTCCTTCAGGTCCCATGGCTTCCCTTCACAGAAGGTAGGAAAAAGACCTGTAAATTGGGCCAAACTAAGGAAACATATAAGGGGCCTTTGCAGAACCCCTCTCTCTGCCTTAGAAGACTGTGAGAACGGCAGTCCTTTCTACCCATAGGAACTCTATTCTCATACTTTCACTTTTTTTCTCCGTATTTTCTAATACAATTATGAAATTGCACTTCAAAAGAGAGAGTAAAAGAAAGACTCTGAGAATGCCTCCAGATACATACCATGGTGTATTCTGTCTCTAGAGGGAAATGCCATTTTAAAGTCATATTTTATTTCTCCAGCTGCTCCTGACATTGAGTGTAAGTTACAGAAGCTGGGTGGTACTCCAAACCCCCATGTCTAGATTGGTAGAATATGTTTTTCTAGCATTTAATAATAGAGGTGAGGAGAGGGGTGGGAGGCAAATAGAGAAAAAGAGCAAAAAGGAATTAATTTCCCAACTTTGACTTTAGTCCCACAGTTTCCAGGTATGGCAACAATTCGCAGGGCCTCTAGAATAACCATAAGGATTCACCCTGAAAACTCACTTGCTTTAAGTCCCCAACTGAAAAATGAAGTTCTAGTCAATATGCCTTCTGTAAGAAGAAAGATCACAAAAAGAGGAATGTTCACTCCTGAGTTGAAGGGTGGAGGAGAGGAACCCCATCCAGGCCCTACACCCATAAATATTCCAAAGGGATAAAGATAATAGGTGACTGAATCAGCAGGCTCTTTGACTCCAGAATCAGAGTGACTACCTGAGGAGCCTCGACTAATATTGGAAATAGGGGGAAGAACAATAGACTTCTTAGTTGATACTACTCAGCATTGAATACTTACAAAGGAAAGCAAAAATAACTGCCAAATTATGGGGTTACTGTGAAACTCAAATAAGAAATAATTCAGAGTCCTAAAATATAAATTGAGTAGTAAACTGACTGTTTCCTATCCTAGATCAGGGTAACCTGAATTACAAGTTTAGAAGGCAATTCCATTCCCAGAGACTTTCTAAATGAATAAGATAAGAAACTGAATTTACTGTGTAACCCTGGTAAGTAAGTCCACTGCCTCTGTCTGGTATAGTTCCACAAACATCTCAAGAACCTGGGTTCCTCCTTTCTCTTCCCACCTGCCTGTCTGCCTACAAACCTTCATTCTTGCCTGCACCTTTCCTTAAAAAAAAAAAAAAAAAAAAAAAGAACTAGGTGGATATAGGAGATTCTTCTGCCATGGTAGTTTATTAAAGGCAGATGGATAATCTCTCCTCAAATACTAAGCATTCAAAGAAATGACTGAGTTTTCCAATTATTATTTAAAAACCTTGAGGAAACATCAGGACTCTAAATGTAAGTGAAGAAATATTACTCTAAAGATTGAAATGAAGTAGAATGCTACCTTAAAACTGGTTTCCATCTATATTGAACTCAAGAAATGTAGTTATATGGGCAGATCCCTGATACAAAAGATATTCTCAGTCCAAATTTCCTTAGTCATTCTGATCTTAGAAAGTAGGGGCCTGTCAATGTAATGCAAATTTTCTGGCCCAAACCTTTAAGACCAAAGAATCATTCTTTCAAATACAAATTTTAAGAAATATTCTTATTGAAAGGAATTATTTGGGGGTTGTATTAATGAAAATTCTTCACAAATGTCTGTTTTTATAGGAATTTTATAAAGCTTTAAAGGCTCATGACACCCCTAGTGGCTCAAGCATTAAGTCACCAGGTAGGGTAGACCATGTAAAGCCCAAAGACTCAAAATCAGAACCCACGTCCAGGGGAAACAGCCAAAAAGTAAACAAATAAACACATTTTAGAAAATGCTTCTTTCTCCTCTCCCTTCTTATCTACCTACCTTCATGCCTCTAAAAATAAAGGAAGGAAAGAAAGGGAGGGAGGGAGGCAGGGAGAAAGGAAGGAAGGAAGGAACTATGGAAATATGGAAATTCACAGAATTAATTGTCCATAAAGTAAAAGAAACCATATGGGATAATGTTAACCAACCCCATGGATTCATCACAAGAGATCTTCTGACCCTGATCCTGATCCTGAGACTCCAAAGAAACCACCATATACCTATGAGCTTGTTCCTAACCTCAAATTTATATTTGGAAAGAGGAGCCATCCAATTCTGCCCAAGGAAATAAGTAATATAATGAACTGCTTATGGTCTCCTGTGTGTCCAAGAGAATTAAAGCCATCAAATTCCAAATGTTTATAAATAAAGGATTTGAACAATTTGGCCTTCAACAAAATGACAAGCATATCATAGAATAGGTAGGAAAAGTTCTGTTCCTGTAATTAGCCCCATGTCAATGAACATGTCCAGCAGAAAGTATTTCGTGGAGCCAGATCCTTACCTCTCAGAACCCTAAGGCGCAATATGTAGACTGAGGGAGGAACTTATCATCTGGTGCTTGGTCATTTTCTCAAAATGGTTAAACTAAAGCTAACACATGGCTCATTGTGCTTATTTTTAGGAATACCAGAGTGCATAACTGGCAGATTAGAGTGGAAAATGGAATTTACAACCATAGATTAGAAAATTATGGTGACTGAACTATCTCAGCTCTAGAATGGACACTTAAAGAATTATAGGAACTAACCAGACAAAATGAAGGGGAAGAGGAGACAAAGGTCAAGGTGGACATATTAAATCCCCACCCCTCTGTGCCTTTACAGTTCTGGACCAAACTGAATTAGAGCTGAAAGTAAGTCTGGTCCTTTGGTCCTGGAATGCTATCCCCTTTCTGCAGAAGTCTGCAGAGACATAAACACTATCCCTTTCCACCCCTTCCTTTACAAAAGCATATAACCTAGTCTACAAGTGCCTAGGGCGGGGCACATGTGAAATCTTTAGAGCATGAGCACCCTCCACTTCCTCTGGCCAAGGAACAAAATTTCTTTATTGGTTTCTAATTGAGGCCTGCAAACTTTTTTAGCCAGATGGGGAAAAGAACTTAGATAACACTGGTAAGAAAACTACTGTTATAGATACTTGAAATTTCTCTTAGAAAAGCCTCTATAAAAAAATGTGTAGGTGTTAGAAGAAAACTAAATCACAAAAATCACACCATGTAAAATAAAAGTTAAATGAATGAAATACTTGGGTATATATCTAACAAAGGAAGTAAACCACCCGTGCAATGAAAATTAAAAGTCCTTCTTAAAAGAAATAGAGAAGGACACAAAGAAATGGAAAAACATCCCCTGCGCATAGCTGACAAGAATCAATATCATTAAAATGATCATCTCACCCAAAGGAATATACAGATTTAATGCAACCCCCTTTAAAATCCCACAGACTTATTTCAAGGAAATAGAACAAAAAAATCTTAAAATTTGTGTGGAACAACAAAAGACCCTTAATAGCCAAAACAATTATTAGAAAAAATAATGAATCTGCAGACATTTATATTACAAAGCAATAGTGATCAATATAGTATGGTACTGGAATAATAAAAGAGGCACAGATCAGTGGACTAGAACTTAATCACCAGAAGCTGACCCACCCACATACAGTCAATCTATGACAAAAAAAGTCAAAGGCATATGATGGAGAAAGTGAAACAAGGAACTAGAGAAACTTCATTTTTTCTGGGTTACTCTCTGAACCACAAAGTCCTGAGGTCCCCGCTTTCTGGGTAGTCCTCTGGCAGTGAAACAGAAACCTTAGACCCGCCAGTAAGACCTTGGCTGGAGGGGTTTCTGTTAATCTGCTGAGACCTAGGAAGAAGTTAAATGTCAAACAAGATAGTTTAAGATGTTTAGGGTGTGATGTAAGCCACTTATGTTTAGGGTGTGACCTCTACTTATGTGAACCCTTTATGATAATCACTTGTTAAACTTACGAAGTTATAAATACCCTGCGCTGTTCAGGTTCAGGACCACATGATTTAAGTGTTTTACTCCTTGTGGACGCAGGCTTAATAAATCTCCTCCTAAAATTCATAACTTCTGGCATGTCTCTTTGATCTTGTTGGTTACTTTGTAACAAAAGAAAGTTTCTTCAAAAATGGTGTTGGGAAAACTGAATAGCCACATGCAAAAGAATGAAGCCAGACCACTCTCTAACACCTTTCACAAAAATTAGCTCAAAATGGACTAGAGACTTGGACATAAGACCAGAAACTAGAAAGTTCTTAGAAGACAGCATAGCAAAGAATTTCCATGACATCAGTCATAAAGATACCTTTGTGGACTCAACTCCCCCATCAAGGCAAACTGAAACAGAAATATCAACTGGGACTACATCAAACTAAGGAGCTTCTTCACAGAAAAAGAACATCACCAAAACCAAAAGAATGCCTACTAAATGGGAGAAAAATATTTGCATTCCATATTTCTGACAAAGGTTTAATATCTAAAATATAGAAAGAATTCAAAAATCAGTAACAGAAAAACAAGCAATCCAATCAAAAAATGTGAGGAGGAATTGGAGAGATAGTCTTCTGAAGAGAATATAGAGATGGCCAACAGGCACAAGAAAAGATGTTCCTGCTTGCTATCAGGAAAATAAATATTAAAACAACAATGAGGTATCACCTTACACCTGAAAGACTGGCTATTATCCGAAAGTCTGGAAACAACAAATGTTGGTAAGGGAGAAAAGGGAATACTTTTGCACTGTTGGTGGGAGTGCAGATTTGTACAACCTCTCTGGAAAACAGTTTGGAGATTCCCTAAAAAACTGAAGATGGAAATCCCATGTGATCCTGTCATTCCACTTCTGGTTATCTGTCCAAAAGATACAAAAGCACCATCCACAGATATATATGTACCCCATGTTTACTGCAGCCCTATTCACAATAGCTAACAACTGGAAATTACCTAAGCACCCAACATCAGATGAATGGATAAAGAACATGTGGTACATATATACAGTGGAACACTACACAGCTCTTAGAAGAGATGAAACCCTGTCATTTGAATCAACATGGATGAAACTAGAGTGGATTATGTTCAGTGAAATAAGTCAAAAGAAGAAAGATAGATACCAGATGACCCACTCTTAGGTGGAATATGAATAGACAAAACAAAGGAACAAATGAAACAAAACCAACCCGTGAACATTTGCAACAGAGCTGAGGTTGTCAATAAGGGAATGGGTCAGGCAGGGGCAAACCGTAGAACCCACTGGACAATGGTGAACACTTGTTGATTTCATAAAAGGCATGGTGTGTTGAAATATATCTAAGGAATGGGGAATCTATGCATGTGAAGTTATTTTAATGTATAAAATAATTACAATAATTTTTTTAAAGAGTACCCTTTCAGGTCCTGTCCCCATTTGTTAAGCAGGCTGTTGTTTGCTTTGTTGAGTTATTTATGTATTTTGAATAACCCCTATCTGATATATGATTTGCAAATATCTTCTGTCAGTAGGTTGCCTTTTTGTTTTGATTAGGGTCGTGCACGTGTTAGGCGATTGATTGTAGTGACTACTATGCAGTTATTTAGAAAGATGATATATTGCCATATTGGCAATAAGGACAGTTGTTAAAAGTATTACATTAAGATAAATTACTAATACGTAAAAATATGACCATATGTTTTCACTTATGAAGAATAAAAAGAAACAGGCCAAATGAACAAATCATAAAAGCAAACTAAATTCCCAGATGTAAAGATGGGTGGTCGCCAATGACAGGGCTCAAGTTGGGTAAAATGAGTAAAGGGGTCAGTTGTATGATTTTGGGTGAAAATTAGGGTTTTATGATGGTCACAATCTAAGGTAATACATGTCATAATGTAATGAAGTATAATGCAGAACACCTGAAAATTAGTTATTAACCTGTTGCCTCAAGGTACATTAATTTTAAAAAAAAAGATGGTAAATGACAAATGACAAAAAAAAAAAAAATGTGTGAGGAGATAGGAGTCAAGATGGCAACCTAATAGGCCGGTGTCAGGTCTTCTCTCCACAGGATAACTAGAAATCATCTATTTTTCAGACACACATATCATGGCAAGGCAGGTCCAGAGGCCATAGAGAGAGCAGCACCACCACCACCACTAGCACAGGTGAAGGCTATGGGGTTCAGAGCTGCATTGCCGATTTGTGACTCCCAACATGGTGGGGCGGGGGCGAGTGCAGTTCCGCAGAGCGTGCAGAGCCTTACAAAGAACTCAGCATTCCAGAAATTGCCCCAGAAGCAGCAGAGAGCCTGCCAGTGGGGCTGAGACACAAAGCTGGAGGAGAAGATCTTGACCCAGGGCAGAAGGAGGGACAGTGCACTGGTAGCCTGAGCAAGACACCCTGTGGGGAAGTTGCATGGGGTGCCTCCATAAAAGGAAGGCAGTTAAGGAATCACCCACAGCCGAACCCTCCCATCATATTGTTCCATGGTCACAGGACCCACCCACAAGAAAATCCTATCCCAGGCTTAAAGGAAGAAGAATCCCAGAAGGAAGGTTAAAAAAAAATACCCACTAGCGCCACCCTATGGGTAGAGCAAGAACTGCAACCTAATTGCTGATTGTGGCCAATGACAATGAGATTGTTACCATTTAGACCTGGGATACTGGAAAAGCACTGCTGCTCCCAACAATCTGAAACCCCTTAAATATCAGGCCCCAACACAGGGTCCACATAAACTTCAGCAAATCCAACTAGTGGTGACTCCACAAATTCAAGAAATCCCAGTGTTCAACCCAAGATCCAGGATTGCTTAGCAGGTTGATACCTACGTAAGACCATCATTGCAGGGAAGCCTAACCCACAGAAACATAAAGAGAATTTTAAATAGAGTGAACACAGAGAAATATACATGAAATGAAGGATCCAATTAAAACCCCAGGGGAAAATCAGAATACAACAAGATGTATGGAATGAAATTAGGACAGCAGTGATAAATGTACTCTTGGAAATCAAGAAAACGATAGAAGGAGAAAAAGAGAAAAGAAATGAAGCAAGAAGTCAAAGAAATGAAGAACACAATAGGTAGCTAAAGTACTCAATAGAGGGACTCAAGAATAGGTTGGATGCAGCCTCCAATAGAATCAGTGAGTTAGAAGATAAGGCATAAGAATGCATTCAAGCAAACCAGCAAAGAGAAACAGGAATGAAAAGAAAGGAAGAAAGCATTCACGGTCTATAGGATAACATCAAAAGAAATAACATTCACTACATATGAGTCCCAGGAGAAGAAGAAACAGAAAAGGGGGCAGAAACTATTCAAAGAAACAATAGCTGAGAAATTTTCTATCTGTGGAATGAAGCAAGCCTCCAGATTCAGGAAGCTGGAAGAATTCCAAACAAACCCAAACAGACCTACACCTAGACACATTGTCATTAAAATGTCAAAAACAAAGTTGAGAGAGGATCTTAAAAGCAGCTAGAGAAAAATGAGTCACATACAAAGGAATTCCCTTAAGATTGTGTGAATTTCCCAGCTGAAACTCTAAATGCCAGAAGGGAATGATGTGATATATTCAAAGTGCTGAAAGAAAAGGATTTTCAACATAGAATACTATACATTGTGAGATAATCATTTAGATATGAAGGAATGATAAAAAAAACTTTTCAAATAAGCAAAAGTTAAAGGAATTCTTTATCACGAAATCAGCTCTACAAAAAATACTAAAGGACGCTCTATAAAGTATAAAGAAACCCCACTTAAACACAGTAAGACAAAAAATATAAAAAGTGGGGAAGAGAGGACAATAAAAATGTGGATAGTTACAATGAGTTGAAGACTAAATTGCTTTCAGATAAAATTAGGAACTAAACATAGAAATCTTAATGTTAACCTCAGGGTAACCCAAAACATAATTCCAGGGGAAAAAAAGGAAAACAAATGAAAAACCATTCAAAACATAGGTATATTCAACCAACCAAAGAAAGAAAAAGAAGAACAAAGACACTGTAACAACACCCAGAAGACAAATTACAAAATGGAAATGAACAGGTAAGTATCAATAAACAATCTAAAAGTTAATGTATTGAACCTGACCAATCATATGATAGGTGGCCAAGTGAATGATAAAGCATAATCCAATCTTCTGCTGCAATCAGGAAACTCACCTTTCAAAAGATAAACATCTAATTCAAAGTCAGTGGTCGGAAGGCAATCCTGCAGTTAAATGGCAGCAACAATAAAGCAGGAACAGCTATACTTGCATCAGATAAAATAGACTTCCAACTAAACAGCATAATAAAAGACAGGTGAATAATTTATGATTAAGAGATCAATCCATCAAGAAGTCAGAATGCTTATTAACATATATGAACAACATGAAGGCGCATCAAAATAAGCATTATTAGAACTGATGGGAGACATCAACAGCAACACAATAATAGTGGGAGACTTTAACACCCCAAAGCACAACCAGGCAGATGATTCACTAGGAAAGAGCAGCTTTAAATGGCCATTTGGAATGGTTCTAATGGACATACCAAACACTTTATCCAATAATTACAAAATTCACTTTCTTCTCAAGTGTGCATAGGATAGAGGATATGCTCAGACACAAAATATGTCTCAGCACATTTACAAGAATTGAAATCATACCAAGCATCTTCTCTGACCATAGGGCTTAAATTGAGAAATCAATCACAAAAAGAAATCTAAAAGACACCAAATTAATTGGAGACTAAACAATATGCTTCTGAATGACTCTTGGTAAAAGAGGAAATCAAAGAAGAATTTTAAAAATATTTAGAGATAAATGAGAATGAAGACACAAACTACCAGAATCTATGGGATGCAGCAAAAGCAGTACTAAGAAGGAAGTTCATTGTAATTCAGATCCACCTTAAGAAACAAGAAAAATTGCAAATCTAACTCTACATTAAAAGTAACTAGAGAAAGAAGAAAACCCTAAAAATCAGTAGAAGGAAATAATGAAAAATTTAAGCAGCAATAAACAAAATAGAAAACAAAAAGATAATCCAGAAGATGAATGAAACCAAAAGTTGGTTCCTTGAAAAATTAAAATGTAGTAGAGACTTGGACATAAGACCAGAAACCATCAAATTCTTGGAAGACAACATAGGAAAGACATTCCATGACATCAGCCTTAGAGAGGCCTTTGGGGTCTTAACTCCAGGGAAACAAACTCAAGGGAAACAAAAAGAAAAGTAAACAACTGGAACTACATCAGACTAAAGAGCTTCTTCACAGTGAAAGAAAACATCACCAAAACCAAAAGACAACTTACTAATTGGGAGAAGATATTTGGGTTTCATATTTTTGACAAGGGTTTCATATCTAAAATATATAAAGAGCTCATAAAACTCCAGAACACAAAAATAGGCAATCCAATCAAATAATGGGAACAGGAATTGGAGAGACATTTTTCCAAAGTGTCTGAGATACGATTGAGATAGAAAATAATATGCACAGTAAATATCGGACAATCACAGGTCGAGAGTACTGTCGAGACTACTCTAGGTATACTCTGTTACTTATTTGCTCTTAGGAGAGTTTATATAAATATTAATATTTCTATGCTGCCAGAGTAAGATACGACCACACAAATTTAGTTGCAACTTACAGACTTTATTACTCACAAGTTCCTGATGCCTGGGTTCAGCTTAAAAGGGGCCCCGTGGCGATCTTCTCTCGAACAGCAGCTGCAGTGATGAGTTTTGACTGGCGAAGAGCTGAGCATCCGGCAGGACATTGGGGAACAGTTGCTTCCAGCCGATCACTGTATGGAACGTCATAGAGTCTGTGTTGGAGTCTAGGTGACTGACATGTTTGAAGTGGGAGCCCCCTTTATAGCTTGAATCCACAGGCTATCAGTCGGATACATTCAGGGTTCTGTTATCACATCTTAATGTTCATTTTACATATCACACTTTAACATGCATTGGTGTGTCAGGACATTGCTGACATCTTATCTGTTAACTCAACATAGGTTTACTATCTTCACTAAACACAAGCAAGTTTCCACACAAGTTTAAACATGCTTTTTCTGCGTTTATAATAGTAACATTGTATTGCGTCAGAATATTTCAAACAACTTCAAAATAATATTATAACACAAAGAGAATACAGAGATGATCAACAGGCACATGAAAAGCTGTTCCTACTTGCTGGCTATCAGGGAAATGCAAATTAAGACAACAATAAGATATCACCTTACACCTCAAGGACTGGCTATTATCCAAAAATCTGGAAACGGCAAATGTTAGTGAGGATGTGAAAAAAGGGGACACTTCTGCAGTGTTGGTAGGAGTGCAAAATAGTGGAACCCTTGTGGAAAACTGTGGCGACTCCTCAAAAAGTTGAAGATGCAAGTATCCTGCTTCTGGATATTTACCCAAACAAGACAAAAGCACTCATTCGTAGAGATTTATGCACTCCCATGTTTACTGCAGGCCTATTCACAATAGCTAGGAACTGGAAGGTACCTAAGTGTCCAATGTCAGATGAATGGCTAAAGCAGATGTGCTACATATATACAACACGATACCATACAGCCCTTAGAAGAGATGAATTCCTGTCATTTGAATCCGTATGACTAGATCTAGAGCAGATTATGTTCAGTGAAATAAGTCAAAAGAAGATAGGTAGAGACTAGGTGACCTTACTCATAGGTGGAACATGAACAGACAAAGCAAAGTAACATGAAATAAAACCAACCCTTGTAAACTTGCAACAGAACTGAGATTACCAATAGGGAATGGGATGGTTGTGATTGGGGGGAAGGGGTGTATGTGCAAATGATGGTGGGGCCCACTGGACAGTGGTGAAGAACACGGTGATTTGGTAGAGGGCGGGGTGTGTTTACATATATATGAGAAATGGGAAACCTATCCATGTGTTTATTTTAATTTATAGAATAAGTTACTACAATAAAATAAATGAAAGTAAAGCCAAAAAAGAAAGAAGCCATGCTTTTTCCATTTCTTACTCTTTTCACATGGCCTCAGGAGCTACAGGTTTAAGAAGACTCAAACTTCTGTAGAGAGAGAACTGTTTTGTGTCTGCTTCTACAAAGTTTCCCAAGGCAGAAGTTCTTACATGTTAACAGAGCTAGAAGCAGATAACAAAAGAATGCCTCAGCAAGATATCCCAAGGCAGAAGTTCTCTTATGCTTCTAATTGTCCAATCTTTAAATATTCAAATGTTCCCTGATAGTAGCTAATGTTTGCAGTTTTTCCTTGCTTTGCATTTCTTATTATCTCATTGTAACCCAGCCATGTAAAATAAACCAAGGAGTCAAGGTTGAGGTTGCTGCCTCTCAAACGGAGAGCGGTGGGTGTCCTACCTGGCCCCTACTTTTCTAGATGCATGTTGTCTGTCTGTCTTTGTTTAGGCTTCTGTAGTCTCCTTGGGGACCCTTTCAATTAGCTGTGTGGGCCGTGGCATTCATTATCAGTTTCAAAAGAAGAAATATGGAGTAAAGTTGATTTATCTGCAACTATAAATAAGTAATGTAACCTGAAAATAAATGACTTTTTTCATAATTATTTATATGCTCTCTTAAAATTTACAAACATTTCAAAACATAAAACTAAACAATATCATGGATGTATCTATATTTATTATATTATCACTATACATATATATTTATATGCTATATGCTATATATATTTGTTTTATTATTTAACATTACTATATTCTTTTTAGGAAACTGAATTCACACCTCAGGCTGTGTGCATTTCACAGCACACCCACCACTAGAGTTCTATTTTCCTTTACCACTCCCTATTTTTTTGTTTTGATTTTGGGGGTTTTTTTCCATCCAGAAAAGAAAATAATTTGTGACATTAATTATTTCAAAAGGAACTCAGGAAAGTATGATACATTGGATAGTGCCAAAACAAACTTTAAAATGAATATAGTACAATATGTAAAAATTCATAATGTAAGCTTGAGTCACTATTCCTTAATTTTTAAAAGTTAAAATTGAATTATCAAAAGAATAAGATAGTTAAACTCAGCACAATGAAAGTAAAGTTAAAAAATTTCGAATGGTGTTATGTTTCTAAACAAAGCAATAACAGTGAAATTAAACAGGATAAAATATTAAATACACAGTATTTGGGCATATAAGATAAATTTGAACTTTGGCTTGGACACTTGCATACTATATAATCTTAGGTCGATTTCTTAGCTTCAATTTTCTCATCTATAAAATCGGGATAATAAAATCTACATCATAAGCTTATCCTAAATAAGATAATTGTGGGGTTTGGGTCACTCAAAGAATCCACAATAAAGTTAGGTGAGTGAGCAAGCAGAAATTTAATTAGAGGGTAAAGGACTGGAGCCAACCAAGGGAGGTCAAGTCCCAGTCCACCGTGCCAGGAGCCTGGATTTTTAAGGAAAAAACACACATGGTGAAGAAAGGGGATGAAGGGAGAATCGGCAGACCAGGTTTCAGTTCCTGATTGGGCAAGGTGACATTGTCCTTGGAAGTTATTGGTGGTCTTCTTCATCCTGTGTCATTCCTTTTTTTCTTAGTGGAGAGTCCGTCCTGGACACGTATTACACATGAAACACATCTCACATGTCAGACTGGTCCATCGGCTTTCCTTATTGATCTGGATGATTGTATTCATTCCATGACTGGCTGGTGGCACCAGAGACAATGCACTGTCCTGATATCTGAACTTTAATCCCTGGTCTAAGGCTTGCTCTGGTGGGGGTTCTGTCAATAATATATGCCAAGTTCTTGAATATACTCCACAGAACAATCACAAGCAAAGAAATCGAAGAGGTAATTAAATCTTTCTAAAAATAAAAGCCCAGGACCAGAAGACTTCTCCAGTGAGTTTCACCAAACCCTGATAGAAGAATACATACCTATTTTTTATTCAAACTCTTCTGAAATATTGAAGAACAGGGAACACTTCCAAATACTCCCCATGAGGCCAAAATCATACTGGTACCAAAAGCTGATAGAGACGTCACCAAGAAAGAAAATTATAGACCACTATTTCTAATGAACATAGAACAGGTCTAATATATTTGCTTTTAAATGGGTTTCTGTACACTTTCTATAGCATCTTTTAGTATTTTTTGTAGAACTGTTTTTGTGGCGGTAAATTCCTTTAATTTTTGCTTATTGGAAAAGTTTTTTCTTTTTCTTTTTATCATTCCTTCAGTTCTGAATGATAAACTTGCAGGACAAAGTAACCTGGATTGAAAATCCTTTTCTTTCAGCCTTTTGAATATATCATTCCATTTCACTTGAGAAGACTGCTGACAGTCTTATGGGGATTCCTTTGTATGTGACTCATTTCTCTGTGGATGCTTTTAATATTCTTACTTTATCTTGCATTTTTGACATTTTAATGACAATGTGTCTTGGTGTACATCTGCTTGGTTTCTTTTATTAGGGACTCTTTGAGCTTCCTCGGTCTGGAGGTTTGCTTCATTCTTCAGGTTGGGGAAGTTTTCAGTTATTATTTCTTCAAATGCAGTTTCTGCTCCCTTTTCTCTCTCTTCTCCTTCTGGGACTCCTATAATGCAAATGCTGTTTCTTTTGATGTTATCCCATAGGTCTCAAATGCTGTCTTCATTTCTTTGCTTTCTTTTATCTCTTTGCTGGTTTGCTTGAGTACATTCCTCTGCCCTATCTTCTAGCTCACTGATTGTATAGGAGGCTTCATCTATCATATTTCTGAGTCCCTCTATTGAATTCCTTATTGTGTTTTTTATTTCTTTGATACCTGTTTTGAGCTGCAGGAGCTACTGCCGCAAGCGGGCCTCTGTATAGCCCCTGAGAAAGTCTAGAAAGAATCTCCTTACAATTATTTGGGCACCATAGTTGATAGAAACCGAGTGCTGCCCCAAAAGATTCAATTTAGAACAGACACTCTAAACACTCTTAATGATTTCCAGAAATTGCTCAGAGACATAAACTGGCTTGGCCTACTTTAGGCATTCCCACATATGCACTAACTCATTTGTTTGATATCCTAAGAGGAGATCCAGACCTTAACAGCCCAAAGACTTTAAGTCCTGAAGCAATGAAAGAATTGGAATGGATCCAAGGAAGAATACAAAAAGCTCAACTTGACTACCTCGACCCTAATGAGATTGACTGCTGATTTTGCTCTCCCAACATTCTCCCACCGGAGTTTTGGTGTAGGTCAACAACATAGTTTTTTTTTTCACCCCATCAGCAGCAAAATAAATTAGGTATTTTTGGATATTTTTACCCCATCAGCAGCAAAATAAATTAGAAACATATTTGGATAAGATAGGAAAAATAACTCATGTGGGGAGGTGCCATTTCTGACAATTAATTGGAGAGGATCTGGCTGCAGTTATAGTACCACTGACAAAACAATAAATGCAGGAAGCCTATCAAAATAACCTTAGCTGGCAGGTTGATATGTTAGATTATATTGGCAATCTGAGTAACCATTACCCCAAAAGTGAACTATTTCAATTCCTGAAACCAACTAATTGAATCTTGCCTAAACACTTTAGTCCTTGCCTGCTTAACTCAGCAAAAACATACTTTACTGATGGAAGTAATAATGGAAGGGCAGGATTTTATGGGGCCAAAGTTAGGGTCTGGGAAACCCCATACCAATCACCCCAAAAGTTGAGCTTGCTACTGATTCCCAATATGTTACAAAAGTAGCCCAAGTAATTAAGAGCATAACACTCTCTCCACCCAGCTCTGAATTAAAAACTTTGTTCCATTCCTCCTTAACCCAGCCTCTCACTCAAGGTAATGCTGCCATAGATCAACTATTAATTGGCTCAGGAAGTGGCTCAGGAAGCCATTGACTGGCATCAACTAACTCACTGTAATGCCAAAGGACTTTGAAAAAGATACTCCCTCACCAAAGAACAAGTAAGGCAAATTGTGCAATAGTACTCTCCACCTGTTCTCCTATTATTGAGCCCCCTTTTGGAGCTGCAGTCAACCCCATGGGTTTAGTGCCCAATGAACTTTTGCAAATGGACGTCACCCATGTCAACACCTTTGACCGATTGGGATATGTACACGTCTGTGTTGACACATGTTCAGGCCTCATATGGGCTTCTCCACTGACTGGTGAACAGGTTTGACACGTCATAGAACATTTATACCATTGTTTTGCCATTGAGAATTCCCCACGCTATTAAAACAGACAATGCACCAGCCTACACTGCTAAAGGCCTTCAACAATACCTCCATAAATAGTCCATCAAGCATATTATGACATTCCATACAACCCCCAAGGCCAAGCAGTTGTAGAAAGAGCCAATCAAACTATTAACAACAATTATTAAAACAAAAAGGGGGAGACCAGGGTGATCCCCTAGGAAACGACTTCACAAAGCCTTGCTTACTCTAAATTTTCTCAGTATTCAGGGAGGTGGAGATTGTACTGCTATAGAAGAACATTGGGCCCAGGCAGACACTGGAGGCAGGGAAGAATCTGAGCAGCCAGTGTGGTGGAAAGATGGAGAGAAGGGTCAATGGCAAAAGGATGGGTAAAAGTGTGGGGAAGGGGATATGCTTGTTTCCACAGGTACGGGACAACCACACACCTGGATTCCTTCTCACAGAATCAAACCTCAACATGAGCCAGAGGAGAGGGAGAGCCGAGTTGAATCCACCCATTGAGGAAATGATGGTGCTCAGATCGAAAAGAACCAAAGTGTCTACTACGTGGAGACAACTTAAGAAACTGTCACAAGAAGTGGAAGACATCGGAATGCCACAAAGGCACATAAAACACCCGTATCCTTTTTTCTGGTCATGTTTTTAGTAGTCGGTTCAGGAGTAAGTATGCCTTCGGCATTGGAATATGATTACTGGGCCTATGCCCCCAACCCCCACATTAATAGAATAACCACATGGGGAGATGCACCTGCCTTGGTATTTGTTAATGAGGCTAAATGGTTACCTGGTCCATATGACTTCCAGGGCCCTCTGGTGCCCTCAGAAGAGGGAAGAGAGATAATAAATTATACCGTCAGTTTGAATGGGCTGCCCATCTGTATTGGTCATGAAGATCACTGTGTAAACCGTAGCCCCCAGGCTTGGTTGATTACAGCAAAGAGGAATAGTTCCTCCCCATTAAAGCTGTTCTTGTTTTCTTTATGGGCCTTTAATACCACCAGTCAGACTAATCTGTCTCGACCTCCCTAGGCCCCATGTCAGCAGAAGGTAGTTAACCATGCCCCTGATTGGGTACAATGGGAATCCAGTGCAGGTGAGGAAGGACGAATGCTTATTAATAATTCCTATGAAATCATTATTGATTGGAGCCCTAAGGGCTCAGCTCACTCTAACTCCTTCGCAGGTGCCCTTCAGTGGACCAAAGGGCATAACAGCATCTCCACTAGTGCCCAGGGCTCCCCATTCAGAGGGCGTGGTGTGGGATTCTCTCCCCCTGTTCCACAAACACCTTGGGGCCCTGTTCATGGGGAACTGTGGAAGTTGTCAGCAGCACTGGGGCCACTGAACGCATGACTTAGTACCAGAACAGCCATGACAACTACACACTAAGCTTCACAAGAAATGCCATGTACTTTACACAAGTTTGCCTAAAATTGCCTTTTGTCCTGCTAATGGGACCATCAAAAATTAACCAGGAAAATTCAACTGTTAGCTGCCCCAAATGTAGAATGTACATGTGTCAACTACTCAGTCCAGTTGAATGACAGCACTGAGTCCATTTACATTTTAAAAGCACGGACAGGTATATGGTTCCCAGTGCATATGTCACAATGCTGGCAGGATTCTGCCTCCCTATATACTGTCCAGCAAGTGTTCACTAAAATATCATGCCATCTAAGTGATTCTTCGGGATCCTTGTTGCAGTCATTATGGGTATTATTAGCGTCACCGCCATGGCTACAGTAGCTGAGGTCACCATACGTCAAGGAGTTCAGACTGTGCATTTTTTCCAGCAATTGCGTGCAAACACTAGTGTTTTGTGGAATTCACAGAAACACACTAATAGCCAACTTGTGGCCGAGGTGGCGGACTTACCACAAGTCATCCTCCTCATTGGAGACCAACTCACTAGTTTGCAACTACAGATGAGACTTAAATGTGACTGGAATTATACTCAGTTCAGTGTTTCCCCACAGCCTTATAATGGAACTCAGCACACTTGTGACTGAGTTAGGAGACATCTCATGGGACAGGAGAATCTTACTTTGGATGTGCAACAGCTATGACAGCAAGTCACACAGACTTTTAGTCACAAATTGGAGCTGCTTACTGGGACCAATTTAATGGATGGCATTGTGGATGATCTTGCATTCCTCAACCCCCTGCAACATCTGAAGCTGATAGTTGGTAACCTGGTTGCTATTTTACTTACTTTAATCTTGCTTCTATTATTGTTCTGTGAAGAATCAGCCACAAAACCCGAATGTCCATCAAAATGAAGATGGCCGGGCTTACTGCCATTCTTATTGCTGGAGCTGCAAAACAAAAGGGAGACCTGTAGCGGGCAGAAAGTAGAGCAAGGACGAAGTGGGAGTTGGCAGAACATCAAGAACACCAGGCCCGGAGCACTGGGCGAAGGCCACCCTGGAGAAGGCACTAGGGCAGTGTTCCTGTAACAGTTCACTCCCCAAAACAAGATGGATACAGTTACATAGTTAGAAAACAAAAAGCTGCACAAGCAAATCCAATGTAAGGATAAAATTATTTGCGTAAGCTGCTCAAAGCAATTCTGTATATGAACTCAATAAATAGGTGGAAGGCAGGGTATTACTAAGGGCTCTCGGTGTGTGAGGCTATTGGTCCCTGACCCAACCTTCCTATTTCTCTCTATGTTTCTTCATCTCCTACAGTACCCCCTTTTCTCCCCAGTTCACCAGAGCTATCCTGGCACAGGGGTATGTGGGCTGAGCTCCTTTGGAGGACGTTGATCTAACAGCTAGTCCACCAGAGCCTACCAAACTGGTCATTTTTTAGAAACAGCAAACAAAGTTAAAACTATGAAAACAGAATATAAGTCATTCTTTTGTAAGAGACATTTACACGCATAAGAAAACTCCATTTCTAAGGATGTCTCCTTCCCAGTACAGGGAAAAGAAACAAGGACTCTTTACTCTTACCCTGGAGAAGACAACTTAAATCTACATAACAACTACATTCTTATTGCTGTGATTTCTTAATAAACTCCCAGGACTGTCCTTCCCCTTTCTCCCAACATCCTTTGTTTTCTGCAAGAGATGTTATTTAAGGTAGTGACTTGTGCCATTTCCATAAATCATTCTTTTCCTGGGTTTCCCATGCATACAGGTTGTGTATATTATTAAACTTGCTTCTC
This sequence comes from Solenodon paradoxus, assembly GCA_004363575.1. Lineage (NCBI taxonomy): Eukaryota > Metazoa > Chordata > Mammalia > Eulipotyphla > Solenodontidae > Solenodon > Solenodon paradoxus. Next base: position 26,735 of record RJWH01005455.1, read on the forward strand.
TTTACTAATCTGTGTTTTACTATGGGGTGGGAGCAAGGGTCTCAGTCAAAAACCTAAAAGGATACAGGAAAGTTATTTTTTCTCCCCTATAATTCTTTTAAACATTTTACAATATATTTTACTCCTTTGTAAGAATTTCAGTGGTTTGATTAGCAAACAAAACTATTACAAGTAGTCAATCTTCACAAATTCATAAATTTTAAGTTATTTTAAATGATCTGACAAAGTTCATGAAGAATAAAATTTCCTTTATAAATTAAAAGATTATTTTTTAATTAATTTTAATTTTATTTTTTTTTTAATATTTGGGCTGCATCCCATCTAGCAAGTTGAAAGGTGATACAAGGAGTTGTACAAAATGGAAGGTTTTTTTTAATAGTCTGAAAGAGGGTCACACAAGGTTATTAGCAAGAAAAACGAAAGGTTATTTCAGCCCCAGTCATCTTCCCTGAGGGGAAGGCAGTTTTCACTAGTGCTGACCTGGAAACTCCAAACTGACAGTTTAAATTTCCACTTTGGGGAAAGGCTGAAGAAACTGAAGTTAGGCTGGGTTTATCTTGGCGGAGCTTAGCATGACTGTTGTGATCAGTGGTGAATATCAATAATTACAAGTTATGTTGCCTTTCGAAAGCTCGGTTTATTCACACATCACACAATATGCACGGTCACAGGCCAAATGTTTGGCCATGGTGATCAGCAATGGAAAGGCACGCTTCTTAATATACTAAAACCAGAACTAAACAAACTCACTCAGAAGTCCAGGGCATAATCTCGTAGCTGGCTTGGAGGCCACAGTTTACAATGGGAAGCCTCCAGCGTTGAGTCTCAGCTTTTAGTCTCGAAGATTCTAGCATACATGGTTCATGTGTGTAGCACCATTGGAGTACGTGTGACAAAATGCATGCTTTTTAGCTTCCGTTTTTTAAAAGCTTTTTCAGTTAAGCTTGACATTAGCTAGTCTCTCAGGGGCAGACGCATGGTTATCAGAAGACAAGCTGTGGTTTAATGCTTGTGGCTGGTGTAGGGAGTCTAATCATCTGGTGCAGAGGTGACTCAGAGATAGCTCTTACTTCCTCACTTCATTCACCTGGCTTTTGTTAGTCTAAGTAATTTCATTTTCCTTTCTAAATGTCGCATAGACACCATGTTTCACTTTCTGGTTCGTATGTTCACTACATTGAATGTCTCCATTGTGAACCTGTGATTTCTTTCTTTCTCCTTTTTTGTAAACAATTTTTAAGTGGCTTTACCCGGACCCTGTATTCTCTGAGGCTCTATCTAATTTGTACCCACAAATTCTAAGATTCTTTGAAGAAGTTCAGAATATGGCACCCCAAAATATGCCACTATGATCAACTATTTTGAACTGAAGTATTTGAAAACAAACTCCAAGGACTCCAACCAAATGGAGGTTGCCTGGCCCACATCATAAACCTAAACTAAGTTGCTAATGCTGTCTGGGAATCTCGCACACACCAGTCACATTGCTCAACTCAGCTGCAACTCACTCCCTTACCCTGGAACACAGGACTGCTAGCTTGTCAGCAATTCATACCATCAGGTCAGGAGCAGAGGAGGGAGACACGGAGATGAACAAACACAGGCTGAAGGTTTATTGGACCTTCCAGGTAGGAACCGAAGTAGAACTTCACCATGCCCCAACTCACAAGTGACAGATTCTTATACCTCAGGTTGACGGTGGTAGAAGGTTAATAGAAAAGCCTGGTGGTTAGTGGAAAGCCAGATCCTGAAGAAGAATGGCCTTGCAGTGGTGACAGCTAGTCCCCAGTATGTTTGTGAAGCTTTTGTTCCAACTTTGATGGTGGGATCAGGTAAGGCTGTTTCTCAGAAAGACTTAAGGTAGGGGCTGCTTGCAATTGCTTCTTGGAAAATCCTGGGGTAAAGGTCGGTGGCTTGGCTGTGGGTGCTGGGCGGGTGGATAATGCTTGCACATACCTCCTCTTCACTCTATAAAACTCACTCTTGACCAAACTCTTGCAGAAGATCACTTCATGGCTGTGAGTCCCTGTACCCCATCCAAAGTATTGTTTGCCTTGAATAAAGGACAGCAAACCCGTAGCTAACTTGTTTTGTCCTGATAGGTCTCCTTTATGCATGTGATTTCCTCTGCCTTCTGAAACACCGTTCCATTATTTATTAGCCTTTGTTTTGGAACACACTTCAGGTCTTAGGGAATAATTTCATCTAGAGAGACTTGTTTTGTAGAGTAGGGCTAATTTGTCTCCAAGAATAAGACAATACCCCATTGAGGCCTTGTCTCAGCTCCCTGTTCCTGAGGGTATTTCCAGTCCAGTTGGTGGAATGTGAATCATTCCTGGCCTGGAGGCTGTGCACCCAGGGATTGCACCACTTGATCATCTCTGGCCTCAATGCCTGTAAGGTTTTTCTGGGCTCTGCAAGGAGAAAAAGTCAATTAGACAAAAAATGTCGAATAGCCAGGGCTTTATTGGGGTTTGCGCACCCGTGCGAGGTTCTCCGGTCCGCAGAACGAGGGCCGGGGAAGTCGCGCCCCAGCAAAGGGAAGCGCGATCTTTATATAAAAGAATTTCGCGGGCTTCATACGTGGCGATTGGGGATTGGTCCTGTGATCCCAGGTGCGGTTTCGTCAGCTTCCTTTTTCCCGGGTATGGCCGCCATTTTGTCCTTCTGGGCCAGCCTAACAATGCCCACTCATGCTTCTCAGAACTCAGTCAAGTCTCTGCAGACAGATTTTTGGAGTTCTTTATGAAACTATCCCTCTTGGACACTCTGCTCTGTGAAGTCTAGCCAATTTGGCCTTCAAACTTCCACCCCCACCCCAGTTCTGTCTCCTTAACTCAGGTGCCTATGGGGCCAGCATCCTGGTATCCCCATCCCTTTGTGGATAACAGTCTTTCCAGGCAGTAATCCAGAGACCAGTGTCCCGCCTGCCTGTTGTCCAATGGCTAAAATCAGTACTTCCTTCATTTGATCTGTCTTTTTAGTTGGAAAGAATGGAGATAAATTCTGTTCCTATTAGTGTTAGGGAGCTAGATGGGCTTGACTACTGGGTGCAGTCCTGCTGGGGCAAAATTAGAATAGGATATCTACAATCTTCTCAGCATTTCCAAAACCAGCATGTAGGATGGAGCAACAAAAAGGCATGGAATTCCTTTGGTGGAAAAGGCTTTTAGGACTAAACTGAGAAATCTCATGGTGGTCTCTTCCTAGGTCACTGGGAATCTCCCACAGAGATGGCTTCATCTTTGATAATTAAAAGCACTCCCTTCTTATCAAAAGCCATTCCTTAGGCTAAAGGAGGGGTACAAATTTAGTAATCTCATAGCAATCAGTGCAGCGCCCTCTGGCCATGAGAACTTATCTCATGCTTTTGCTTTCTTTCTCTAATAAATCTATGAACTGCACTTCTTAATGCCTCAAGAATTCTTTCTTGAGTCATGTCACCAGACCCCAAACTGTACCAGCAACAGTCCTAACAGACAAAGGCTATTCTATTAAAGGAACACCTGCTAGATATGAGAATCAGATGGGAGTCCCTAACAAACTGAGGCTGTCTTATTTTTTAAAAAACTTCTCAGTGCACCCTGGTGGAGTAGTGCTTAAGTCCAAGTCTGGTGGGAAAGAAACCAAAGTAAAAATAAACCAACTAAATAAAGATGCTTCTTCCCGCTTTCCCTGTCTGTCTGCCCATTCACCTTAATTCCTGCCTACACTTTTCCTTTAAAAGAATAAATAAAAACAAAAGAAAAACCCTCTCAAGACCAGGAACTCTGAGAAGAATCCAACCTCCCAAAGAGATTCTTTCAAGGCCAGAGACATCTTTCGAGCCCCCCTATAGTTTTGGGTTTCCCAAACTGTGGGTTTCGCTTAGGTGGTCATGGGAAACAGCATGCATAGTAAGAGTTTGGTTATATCTGTTCATCAACATGAAAGATAGGAGCACAATTCACCCCTGGGAGGGCCTAGTGGTAAACATTTGGGAATAAAAGCCCCCCAAAGGAATACACTTGTATTGAACCCACTTGGGGCAACCTGTCCTCTTTTCTAAGGATGGTCAATCTCTTTAATAAACCTGAACTGCTTTTGCTTACAATAAATCTTCCTTTGCAAAATAAAACTTCTTTTGCATATCTGTGCCTCATTTGAAGTCTTTCCTTCAGGGCACAAGGACCAGAGGTCTGGAAATTCAAAGCTGAGTACTAAAAAATTGGGAGAATAAAACAAACAACCCTGGTAACATTAGAAGAATCGCTCACTTCGTGATCACTGAATGGCCAGTCCTCAAGACATTGGCATGCTGCTCCTGGACCCCGCAAAGGGCACTGTATTCCTGAAGGCCCAGATTGCTCAAGGCCTGAGTGTAATGCTTTTGGATCCCAAAGAAATCACAGAGGCCCAGTAATGTGAAGCATAAATTTACTTACAAGCCCAACAATTGGCCAGTCAGTAGGGAAAGACTGTCAAAATGGCAACAAACAGTATAGTGGTTATGTTGAAGGAGAGTATGTCAGTGCTGATTAATCATTGTTTCCCAATCTTAGATTAGAACAAAGTTTTGGCCTCCAGGAAAGACCATGTGGGCTGGCACACCGAAACCAGATGTCGCCCAGGTGGTCTGCTTGGGAAATGCTCTGGCCTGCACATGGGCCTTGAGCGATATTATTACTAGCACTTGATTTTTGGAGGGGAGTGTAAGGAATGTGGCATTAGGTTTAGGGTCATACTCTGCTTCAGTGGACCTATAAGCACCCACTCCCAGGAGTCCCACTGAAGCAGGCTAGCCAGCTGTGGGAGAATTAACTGGTAGTTAAAAGAGGAAGTTGCACTGAAAATATGTGAAAAATAACTGCCCAACACCCAGTCTACACCTCATAGAGCAAACATGCCCCCTGAAATGCCTGTTAGCTAACCCCAAGTGATGTCAAACCTTACTATACAACCATTTCATCTCAGTTAATAAATGAGTCCTACTAGGACTATGCCCTTGGGGACCATGACACTTCTGAGGAAAAGCATCAGGGATTTAAATGCAAGGTCCTCTTTAAGATGGAAATCCTACCCCCTCCCAGGGAATACAATGAATATTAATGAGAATATAATGATTATTAATTAATCTGATGCAATTACTCCAAAAGGCACTACAACCACCATCTCTGTACTCCTGCATGTCTCACACTTCTCACATGTGTACTTTCACTTTGTCAATAAATCGTTTGTTATACTTAATTTTTTTCCTACTGATGCTTGAATTTTTTCTCACAGCAAAGTCAAGAGCCTGGCTCTCAGGTCTAGGTCTGATCGCTGTGCTGCTGCCATTTCTCTTGAGGTTGTCGAAGATCTTGGTAGCAGCGTATAATCCCTGAACCTTGACCGAGTGACTCGGGACAGGTAGACAGGCTTCATCCAGCTCTGGGCAAATCTTGGGCATCAAGCGTCATCAAGAGCTCCCCGAAAGGAGGCCCTGATAGAGCAGTGATTAAGTTCTCAACACGTGGCCAAGTATGGTCCCCATATATTCTGGGGACCCGGGTTTGCATCCCAGAGTATGTGTGTGGAGGGGGAGCAACCAAAATCAACAGCTAAATAAAAATAAAAGTGTTTCTTCCTGCCTGCTTGCCCTGCACACATTTATTGCTGTCTGCAGCTTTCCTTCCTTTTTGAAAAAAAAAAAGACCTCTCCAGAGACAGAGCTGGTGACAATGCCACTCAACAGTCACAGTCTTCCTTTGAATCCCCTCTCCTGGAGCTTCATACACAAGTTTGTGCACAGTCCCAGTAAACAAGCTCAAGAGCAATCAAATCCACAGTCTAGTTTGCATGATACAGTAAATGCTAGTGACCTACACAAGGCATGCTTTAACTCAAACTCAAGTTGACAAAAGAGGTCCCCTTTTGTTGGTCTTATTTTGACTTGAATATGAAGCAATCTTTACCTATAGACCTTTTAAAATCCTAAAATGAATACAGCACCGGCCCTCAGACAGTTGGATGTCTCTTCATTGGGCTACTGCAGTGTCTACAGTCAGAGTGTCAGTTACTGTTGTGGCATTTTAATTGAACTCAAGGGAAATTTCTTTCTAGTAAGAAGATTTAAAAACAATTATTTTTTTTTAAAGGAAAGGTGCAGGCAGGAATGAAGGCAAGCCAGCAGACAGGCAGGCAGGAAGAGACAGGAGGAAAAGAGCACTTAATTTTATTTCAGTTGTGCATCCTGGTTGTTCCCTACCACCCTGCATCACAAACGGGGTCCTTGGGATTTATGTGAACCTCCAACCAGAGGCAGAGGACTTATCCACTAAGCCACCAGAGCATGCCGTGGTAGAAACATTTTAAATGCTGGTTACTTCTACCTGCCTGTCAAGCAAATGGAGGGGAAAGGTAGGCTAGACAAGTCCTTTAAATGTTCCAACAGCAAGTGTGTGTTTTATGTAGGTAAGTAGCCAAGATGCTCATCTTTCAGAGAATCTTATTAGTAAGCTCAAAACAAGTGCACACATAAATGCTGGGAGGAAGGTCAGAATACATTTTAATCATTCATTCAGTCATTTCCTAAAAGTTATGCTTCTTTGATATAACCCAACTCATTCCAATGCCTGACTGGCCTCTGATTCCTTTAATGTTTCAGAAATGTGCTCCCCCCACCCGCCCATTTTAGAGGATCAGATTCTTTGAAGCGCAGTTACACCATCATGGTGGAATTTTTTATGTGTTTATTGAACATCTACACTGTGCTCAATTGTGCATTATCTTGATAAGTTGACATCTCACACTCAGGGAATCCAGAGGGTGAAAGGCACAGAATGAGTGGACAATGATAGATAAGTACATTGGTGTCCATCCACCTTCAAGAGGACATTTCTCAAAGCTAATGAGCTTTCAGGTTTATGTAACACTAAAAAACATACCACGAGTTTCTACAGCATAGTGAGTAATGTTATTTCACAAATCTTACAATAGTAACTGTGAAAGTTGACCACAGAGCATTTTCATTAATGTGATTAGTAAGCTATTATATGTACGTATTCTATGTAATTTATGGCCATTGAATCTGGAGAACATATTGTGTTCAACTGAAGGACAGGATAAGAATAGTAATAGTTCTTTAATAGGGCAGACACCACAATGGCAAATACCCCTCTGAAATCATCCATGTGAATAACTGTAAGATATCAACAAGATTCAAAAACAAGTGAAAAATAAAATCCTCTAAAATTCCCTACAAGATGCTGTCTTATTTTTCCTGTCGTCTTTTAGGCCAAAGGAATAGAAATAGCAGTCTACAATTTACATTTAGAGACCCAAGGCTTCCTTCCCTGCCCTCCCGCCCTATTCATCCACCAAATGTACATCAGGTGCCTACTGAATTTTTAGCACTGTTAGGTGTGAAGACACATGAATAGTGCCTGAAAAAAGAGGAAATACAACTGCAATAGCAAAATCAATAGCCAGATTTCTATGAATGAGAGATCTATAATAGTTACGTGCTTCAGACCCAGGAAGATCATTTGTCTAATCGAGAGATATGTTGAGGCCACACAAGTGAGTCACCTGAACTGCAGGAGTAAGAAGGCAGCTAAGTCAGTGTAAGGCCCAGAAATCCAGAGGACAGATAAACAGTCATGTAGTTAGAACATTATTCTTGTTTGTCTTAAAATATTTGACGCTTTAGATAAGTTTGACTGAATGTTATTCTAAAAATATTTCCTTGGTGTGCCCTGGTGAACTAGGGGTTGGATATGGTCCACATACATCCCAAGGTCCGGGGTTTGAGTCTCGGGGCCCATGGAAGCAGCTAAGATGAACAACTGAAATAACTAAATTAAATGAATAAAAATGTTTCTTCCTCCTCTGTCTTCCTGCCAGCCTGCCAGGCTCTGCTTGCTTTCGTTCTTGTCTGTACCTTTTCTTTATAAACAATTTTCCCTGAATTTTGAACATCGGGGAAGGCTTTTAAACATGGAATGATATGTGTTCGACGCGCACTAGGACGTATTGGGACATATTAAGAGGTTTGTATTGTAGTGTTTAAAAGAAACTGACAGACCCAACATGGAGGTGCTTGTACTAAGACGACAAGAGTTAGTACTTCAACAAGTACAGTTTCAACGGTTTCCCCAGAAGTGTAGTCTTAACTAGTCAGTATGGAATTTTCTAGTTAGCATTGATGAAGTAGCTTTTTCCATTCCCCCAATGGAGATGAGATCATCTGTCACAAGACCTTTTCCATTATCCATGGCTAGGTTACCAAGGCTTGAAACATTTTCCTTTTCCCTTATCTTGCCTTCTGTCTAACCAAATCTTTCCTTTTTTGGTGTGGCCTGGTAGAGCAGCAGTTAGGTCAACCGCCACCAAAGGATGCAGGTCACATATTCCTGGATTCAAGTCCCAGGTCGCGGGGGACCAACGAGTGTGAACAACTGAATGAAAAATAAAATAAAATGTTTCTTCCTGTCTCTTCCTGCCTTCCTACTCACCTTCATTCTTGCTTATACCTTTCCTTTTAAAAAAACGAAACTATCCTTTTGTAGAGCTTTTCAGAGTCCCTTCCTACTTGCTAGTTTGGATAGTGCCCCATTCATGAATTGTTTAATAAAACCAATTAGACCTTTGAAATAAATTGTTGAATTTTTGTTATCTAATAGACTATTTTAAAACCATTTCTTGAGACACCTTCGTTACTCAGTGGCTAAAGTCTGAAGCTCCTGATGGCATAGTCCATGTAAAAGCTCAAGGACCTGGGTTTGTGGTCAGGGAGTAGAGGGTAGATGGGGAAGAGCTAACATGAATAACGAAATGAATGGGCAGATGCTTCGTTCTGCTCTCTTTTCCTGTCTACCTACTTGCTTTCATTACTGCTTGTTTCCTTTCTCGAACTGAATAAATAAAAAATAAATAAGTCTTTAAAAAACATTTATTCAGAAATAATTCACATAGAACACAATCTATTGTTTAAAGTGTACAATGACATGCTTGCACTGTACTCACAGAGCTGTGCAGACAAGACCACAGGTAGTTTAAAATATATGCATAACCCTCCAGGAGGATGCCATGCCCTTCCGCTGTCAGCCCTCTTTATTTCCCCGCTCAACCCCATCCTGACTACGATTCTACTTTATGTCTCCATGGACTGTCCTCTCCTGGACATTTCATATTCATAGAATCATGCAACACATGTCTTCTATGGCTGGCTTCTTTCACTTACCATAGTGTTTTCGAGCTTCAGCCATTTTGTAGCAGATCAATGCATCAATCTTTTTCAGAGTGGAATAATATTCCATTGTATTAATTATATGAATAGATCACACTTTAGCCATTCATCCGTGGGTGGATATTTGGGTTATTCTATTTTGGGGCCATCAGAAAAATGTCCCCAGCCCTACGTGTAGCGCAGGCTATGACAGCATGGTGGGGGTTGGGGGTACGGAAAGAAAATGCTGCCATGAGCATATACATATATACATATATACACACACATTTTTGTTTTTCCTAGGAAGACACCTAGGAGTGAAATTGCTGTTATATAGTAACAACATTGTTACTATTTTGAGGAACTGCCAAACTTTTCCAAAGCACGAACTTCATTTTACATTCCTACCAGCAAAGTATGAGGATTCTAATTTCCTCATATTGTCCCCAACACTTCTTTCAATGACACTTTTTATTGTATTTTGTGAAGAAGCGTTTTACTGAGTTAATTCAATTGATCATTCTAGTTGTTCCCCCCAACCCCACACAGAACCTTGAGATGTATGTGGAGCACAGGAGCCAGCGGTCACAGGCTTGCCCGCTAAGCCACGAGGGGCCGCCCAGCACTTGCTATACTCTGTCCTTTTGAGTCTGCCCCAGAGGGTAGGGAGTAGTATCTCATGGGTTGGTCTGCCTTTATTCCCTGGTGGATAATATAGCAAGTTTTCACGGGTTTCCTGGCCACTTGCAAGAATTTAGAAAATTGCCAGTTTGTGTTATAGGGCATGCCCTGGTAGCCTAATGAATAAGGCCTCTAGCTGAAGTTCACATACATCTCAAGGACCCAGGCTCGAGACCCAGGGCTGGGGAATAACTAAATGAACAAGGAAATACAATGAACCATTAAATGAACAGCTAAATAAAATCAGTGTTTCTTCCTCCTCTCTCTTCCCATCTGCCTGCTAACTTGCCTTCATGCCTACCTGCCCTTCTCCTTTTTAGAAAATTGTGTTATATGACTATTTTAAAGTTAACTTTTTTAATTTTGAGAATATACCGTTTGATTGTTTTGTGATGGTAGCATATTTTAGCAATGAAGAACTTTTTTTCTCATTGACGGAACACCGCGTAATAACACTAAATAGATTTAAGGGGCGCATCATCCTAAAGCATTTTCTGTATGTATTAAATCAAAATGACCAGCCACTGTCCACCTCTATCCTTCACCATTTCATTAACCCCTTTTATCCAGTTTGTCCTCCCCTCTGACCCTTCCCCTTTGATAACCACTATTTGATCCTACAGATTAAAATCTTATTTAGTCTACAGAATTTTGGGTAAACTTCATTCAGCGGTTTATTTTTTGAGAGAAATTTAGATTCAAACGCTGTTTTAAGAAATGATAGAGAAATCCTGTTTACTCCAAATGTAACAGCTTGTGAAATTAGAATACAGTATGAAAGTCAGGACGCTGGCGGCGATGGGTCAAGATTCAGAACATTTCCACCACCACCCCCACTCCCTCCAAGTTCTGACGCTTTCTGAACCCCAGAAGTCACTAATCTGTTGTCGTAACTCATCCTCCACCATGTTTGTATCATGTTGTCCTTTTAAGAACAGCATGTAAGTGAAATCCCGCAGTGTGCACCGTTTTCGTATTGAGTTGACTTTACTCACAGAAGCCCTGGAATTTCAGCCAGGTTGCTGCAGGAATCCACACTTCATTCCTTTCATCACTGAGTAGGGTTCCAAGGTGAGGGTGGGCCACGGCTTGTTTAATGTTTACTTCATGAGGGACCTCTGGGTTATTTCCAGTTTTTCTCTATTGTGAGGAAATTTGCTATTCAAGTCCAGGTTTCTGCATCACACAGATGTCATTTCTCTGGGATAAATGTTTATCTTCGGTTGTTGAGAAACTAGCAAGCGGTTTTCCACAGTGGCCATCGTACATCTATTGTACGATGACTATTGTACATCGTCACCAGCAGTGTCTGAGTGATCTAGTTTCTCAGCATTCTCATCAGCATTCAGTGTCGCATTTGTTTTATTATAGTCATCCTGATAGGTATGTAGTCATATCCCATTGTGACTTTAATTTGCATTTCCCCATTGTTTAACAGTGACAAACACCTGTATTACTAAGGGTTCTCTAGAGAAGCAGAAAGAATAGTATGTGTATGTAAAGAGAGTTTGATCTTAAGGAATTGGTTCACATGGGGGCTGGCAGGTCTAAAATCGGTAGGACAGGCAGGCAAGCTAGAGACACAGACAAAATCATTGTTTCAGTTCAAGTCCAAAGAGCATCTGGAGACACAGCTACCAGCTCTTTGGGGAACCTCGTCTATTGTTCTTAAGGCCTTGAAATGATTGGAGAAAGCCCACCTGTATTATGAAGAGCAAGCTGATTTACTTAAAGCCTGCTGATTTAAAGGTTAATCTCATCAAAATATACCTTAACAGCTCCATCTCGATTGGAGTGTAACCAAATATCTGGTATAACGGTGTATTTATTTTCTAGGGCTGCGGTAACACATTGCACTGATTGGGTGTCTGGGGACTGGGAATTTAAAACCGAGGTCTTAGCAGGTTTGATTTCTTCTGAGGCCTCTCTGTTGGGCTAACAGATGGTTGTCTTCTCTTCTCACTGAGCCCGCACAGCACAGTCTTCCTTCCGTTTGCATGACCCCTGGTGGGCTCATCTCCAATGCAGTCACTTTCTGAGATATTGGGGAATAGGACTTCAACATGTGAATCTCTGGGAGAGGGGGAAAGGAAGAATTCTTTCCTAGAGAACTCAGAAGACACATGGACCTTGACTGGACTTCCAGCCTCTTGAATTGTGAAAGAATAAATGTCTGGATTTTAAGCCAGCTGGATTGTAGTCATTTGTTATGGCCGCCCTAATTAATACACCACTTCATCAAATTTTCTTTAAATGGATTGTGTGTTAGCGAATCTAAGAACTCTTTGCCTTGCCCTAGATCCTGAAATTCTTAAGACCTTTTCTATAGTTTTATACTTGAAGTTGGTGAACCATTTTGGATGTATTTTTACATAAATTGTGAGACAGGTATACATTCATGCTTTTTTGCTTATGTATGGTCCATTGCTAAAGTACCATATGTTGGAAAGATTGTTTTAGCTCTGTTGAGTTGACTTTGTACTTCTATGAAAAATCGGTTGGGCATATTTGTGTGACTCTATTTATGGGTTTTCTGTTAAGCTATTGCTCTATTGCCAGTGCACATAATCTTTATTGCTGTAGCTATAAGTCTTGAAATCAAATGAACTTGCTTTTAACTTTATTCTTTTTCAAAATTGCTTCAACTACTCTAACACCATTGCCTTTCTGTATAATCTTTTTTTTTACCACCACTGGCCCTTGGTCTTGAACTTGTGTCTATGGCTTTCATATGCTGCACCTTAACCACAGAAGAGGGCACCGTATACATTTTAGAATTAGCTTTCTATAGCTACAAATCATCTTTGTGGAATTTTGATAGGAATGGTATCAAACCTGTGTATCAATATGGGGAGAATTGTCAGTGTTACCATGTTGACAAATTGGAAGCAGGCAAGAATGAAGGCAAGTAGGTAGACAAGCAGGAAGGAAGACAGAGGAGGAAAAAATATTCATTTATTTAGTTAGTTAGTTGTTCATTTCAGTCATTTCCCTGACCTGACTTCGTGAACTTGGACCCTTGGACTTTTACATGGATTACATTGACAGGATCCACAGATGTAACTTCTGAGTCACCAGGGCACACAATGTCTCTACATTTATTTAGACCACCTTTGACTTATTTTTTAAACATTATGTCTATTTTGACATACAAATCATGTAATATTTTGTTAAATTTATACCTAAGTATTTTTGAGTGGTTTTAAATGATATTTTTAACTTTGATGTCTACATATTGCTTGTATATAGAAAACAATTGGCTTTCATATTAATTGTAGTTGTTTTTTAATATATACATAATAAAATACCTTGTGGTTTCCTTTAAAATAATATTTTATTGAGGTAACTTTGTTTACAAATTAAAACATTCACGTGTGGGTTCCCCATATATGCAGGTTCCCCACTCCTCATATATATGTGAACACAGCCTGCCCTCCACCAAATTTCAAAGAGTTCTTCATAATTGTCCAGTGGGCTCTGTCACTGTTCTCTATTCTTCAATGTTTTGGAAGAAAGAGTTTGAGAAGAATCTTAATTCTTTCAGAAGTTTTGGTAAAACTCACTAATAAAGGCATCTTGTCCTGGGATTTTATTTTTGTGGAGACTTTTGATTACCTTTTTTGATTTCCTTACTGGTAATAGTTCTGTTCAGGTTTTCCAATTCTTCCAGATTCAATCTTGGCAGACTATATTTTTCTAAAAATTTGTCCATGTCCTCGAGGTTGTCTACTTTATTGGCACAGATCTGTTTATAGTAGTCTCTTAAGAAGTTTTGTATTTCTGTGGTGTCTGTGTAACATCTCCTCTTTCGTTTCTTATTCTACATATGAGAGTTTTTTCTCTTTTTCTTTTTGAGTCTAGTCAATGGTTTGTCAATTTTATTTTTTCAAAGAACCACCTTCAGTTCCATTGATCTTCTGGATTGTCTTTTTGTTTTCTATTTCATATCATTTTTGCTCAAACTTTCATTATTTCTTTTCTTTGATTAATATTTGGCTTTAAATGTTCTTCTTTCTCTAGTTACTTTAAATGTAAGGTTAGATTGCTCACTTCTGATTTTTCTTGTTTCTTGAGGTAGGCCTGGCTTGCAATGAGCTGCCCTCCTAATACTGCTTTTGCTGCATCCCATAGATTCTGCCACCTTGTATCTTCAATCTCTAAGTATTTTTTAAGTTCTTCTTTGATTTTCTCTTTTCCCCACGAGTCATTCAGAAGCAAAATATTTTGATCCCAATTAATTTATGGTCTTCCAGGTTTCTCTTTGTGGCTGATTTCTAGTTTTAAGCCATTGTGGTCAAACAAGATGCTTAGTATGATTTCAATCTTTGTATATTTGTTGAGACACATTTTGTGTCCCAACATACGATCTATCCTTGAGAATGTTCCACGCACACTTGAGAAGAAAATGGTTCTGTAGTTATTGGACAAAGTGGTCTAATGGTCATTTAAAGCTGCTGTTTCCCAGTTAATTTTCTGCCTGGTTGACCTGTCCATTGTTGCACGTGGGTGTTAAAATCTCTTACTATTATTGTTTTGCTGTCATTAGTTTGATAATAGTTGCTTAATATATTTTGATGCTCCTTCATTTGGTGGATTGACCCTTAATCATCATGTAATATCTATCTCTGTCTTTTGTTAATTGGAAGTGTCTTTCATTTGATATAAGAATAACTGTTACTGACTTTTTTGCTGTTGTTGTTTATCATTCAACTGTAGGATTATCTTCCAACCATTGATTTTGAACCTATGTTTTTCTTTTCTTTTCTTTTTTCTAAAGAAGGTGCAGGCAGATATGAAGTGAGGCCGGCAGGAAAAAAGAAGAGAAAGAAGCACTTTGTTTATTCCATTTAGTTATTTGTCTTGGCTGTTCACTCTGTCTGCAAGTCCTGAATCCAGCAATTTGGGATGTATGTGGACTATGCCTGGTGTACTAAATCATTATGCCCACAGGGCACACCCTATGTTTAGCTTTTAAAAGGTGAATTTCCTGAATGCAGCAAAAGGTTGAGTTATGCTTTTCAATCCATTCAGCTACTCTGGGTCATTTGATTGTTGATTGTAGTTCATTGGCATTTAGGGTGATTATTGATATAGCACTTTTTAGTTGTTTCCTGGGTGTTGTTACAGACAGTGCTTTGTTCTTCTCATTCTCTTTTTAGGTGTGTTGAATGTGTTTATGTTTTTATTGGTTTTCCTTCTGTGCCTTTTCCCTGGATATGCTACCCTGAGGTTACCCTGAGGCTAGCATTAAAAAATCTATGTTTATTTCCTATTTTTAATTGAAAGCAATTTAGTCTTGATATCATTCAAACAATACACATTTTTATTCTCCTCTCTTCCTCCACACTTTACATATTTTGCTGTCTTACTGTTTTTAAGTGGGGTTTCTTTATACTTTATAGAGCGTCCTTTAGTAATTTTCGTGGGACTCATTTTGTGATGATGAATTCCTTTACTTTTTGCTTATCAGAAAAGCTTTTTATCATTCCTTCATTTCTGAATGACAGTATCTCATGGGATATAGTATCCTAGGTTGAAACTCCCTTTCTTTCAGCACTTTGAATATATCATGCCATTCTCTTTTGACCTGTAGGATTTTCACTGAGAAATCTGCTGACAATCTTATGGGGACTCCTTTTGTATATGACTCATTTTTATCTAGCTGCTTTTAAAATTCTTTCTTTATCTTGTATTCTTGACATTTTGATGACAAAGTGTGTAAGTGTAGGTCTGTTTGGGTTTCCTTTGTTTGGAACTCTTTTAGCTCCCTGGGTCTGGTCATTCCTCAGGTTAGGAAATATTCAGCTAATATTTCTTCAAATATGATTTCTTCCCCTTTCTTCTCCCTCTGGGACCTTTATGATACAAACCTTGTTCCTTTTGATATTATCCCATAGGTTTCATATGCTGTCTTAAGTTTCTTTTCACTCTTTTTTTCTCTTTGCTGGTTTGCCTGAATGTATTCTTTTGCCCTATTGTGTAGTTCACTGATTCTGTTAGAAGCGTCATTCATCCTACTCTTGAGTGCCTCTATTGTGCTCTTTAGTTCAGCTATTGTGCTCTTTATTTCTTAGCTATCTGTGTGGAGGTGCTTCATTTCTCCTCGCTCTCTGTTTTGTTGTCCTCTGTTCCTTACTCTGTTGTTTTCTTGATTTCCATGAGTTTATTACTCTTGTCCTAAATTCATCCTCAGATAGTTTGCATTCCAATTTTCCCCTGCAGTTTTAACTTCGTTTTGCGTATATTTTTCTCTATTTGTTATTCTGTTTTATTTTTGTGTGTTAGGTTTTCCTGCACTGATGGCCCTGTGTAGGGTATTTACTTGCACTGAATAATCCTGGTTATTGCTTTGAACAATGGAAGTTCTTCATTTGTGTGCCGTCACCACCGGTCAGATTCATTGAAACTCTGAGTTGGATCCTGTGTTGAACCCTAAGAGTCAAGCCTATGGGAGTTGGAGTTTGCATGGGAGATGAAGAGCTTTCTCTGTGTATCAGAGGTCTGAGCAGTAAAAACCACTCAAGGATTTTCTTGTCCCACTATCAGGAAATAGTCCACAGTTCCACCTCCACCCACAGAGTGGTGCTAGTGAGTAGCTGTTGAAGATTCCTCCCTTCTGGGAGATTGTTTTCTTCCAGAGAGGCTGTTTCAGGCACCTGTAAACCTGGGCTAGGCCTTTCTAGTGGGAGGGTCCTGTGAGTCTGGAGCAATAATGTGGGGGGTGGGAGTGGGGGGTTCCCCTAGTTGCCTTCTGGTTATGGCAGTGACCTGTACAGATTCCCCTTAGGATATCAATTTCCGTTTACTGGGGCACTGGTCCCCTCTGCCCTGTGCCAAGATGGCCCTCCCCCGGCTTGGTGACCTCTGGTGGCACGGGGTCATTTTTTTCCCTCTGGGGCTCAGATTCTGGAAACCATGAGGTAACTCTAAAACAGAACATTTTCACCTACTTTTTCTGGTGTTAAATTCTGTAGCCATTTGTGTAGTTTGTGGTGCTACATTTCCTCACATTTGTGTCTACAAAAATAGGTGCTTCCTAGTTATTATGTGGGAAAGAGGCAAGTCTGGTCGCCATTTTGGACTCAATTCATTGTGTTTTTCTAGTTAGAAAAATTACACCATCTGAAAATAAGGGCCATTTTATTTATTTCTGATCTGTATGCCTTTTATTTCCTTTTCTTGTCTTATACACTACATAGAATCTCCACCATTATGCTGAATAAAAAGTGAGAGATGACATCCTTTACTTGTTCTTGATCTTAAGGGGAAAAAAGTAGGTCTTTCACTGTAAACACAATGTTAGCAGCAGACGTTCTCATCTTTTCTTTTTCATTAAGATGCTGTTTACCAAGTTGATGAAGTTACTTTCCATCCCCATTTGTCTTGAAAATTTAGTTTTATCATTAATGGGTATTGAATTTTGTCAAATTATCTTTTACATTGATTGGCATGATCCTGTGACATGATCCTCTAAGGTTTTTTAGCAACGTGCATTAAATTGATTGCTTTTCAAATATTAAACCAGTATTTATATACTTGGAATCAACTCTACTAGGTCACAGTGTATAGTTTTAAAATATGCTATTGAATTCTATTTAATAATATTTTGTATCATTGTATCTCATGAAAGATATTGTTCTGTAGCTTTTTGTTTTGTTGCGGTGGGATGTGCTTTCTTAATCTGCTTTGGTATAAGGGTGATGCTAAATAAAATGAGTTGAGAGTGTTCCCTCCTCTGCAGTTTTCTAGAATAGATTGTGTAAAATTGGTGCCAATTATTTCAGCATTTGGTATATAGAATGAAACCATCTGGTTCTAAATATTTCTTTTTATGAAAATTTTACATCATGAACTCAGTTTTTTAAATGATTATGTGATTATTCAGATTATTTATGTCATAATGGTTGAGTTGTTCTTGTTTCCCTCTTCTTCCTGTGAATCAGTACAACTAAAACCTCTGGATGTTATATATGAAACAAGTATTTAAAGACTCTGAAAGGTAGATAGAAGACTGTAATAGACTTTAGATCCCAAGGATTGACTCAGTGGGTGGTTCTCTGTGCTTTGTTTTTGCCTCATAATCAACCAACTATAGTAGTTTACCCCTATATTT
Organism: Solenodon paradoxus; assembly: GCA_004363575.1. Taxonomy (NCBI): domain Eukaryota; kingdom Metazoa; phylum Chordata; class Mammalia; order Eulipotyphla; family Solenodontidae; genus Solenodon; species Solenodon paradoxus. The sequence goes on from RJWH01005455.1 coordinate 44,716, forward strand.
ATTGTATCATTATTCACAATAGCCAAATATGGAAACCTAAATTCCCATTGACAGATGAATGGATAAAGAAGCTCTAGTATATATACACAATAGAATACTAATCAGCCATAAAAAGGTGACATCTTGCCATTTGCAACAACCTGGAGAGACTGGACGGTATACTGCTGAGTGAAGTAAGTCAAAAGGAGAAAGACAAATATTGGATGATCTCATATATTTTGGAGAAATAAGGCAAATACACTGATAAAATAAGCATACACTTTTAAGCTAGACAGCTAGGATAAGGCTATAAGAGGGGAAGATGTAGGATCATGTAGTAGAGGGGCTTTATTTTTTATTTTACTGGGTTTTTTTTTCCCTTTTGTGTGTGTGTGTGTGTGTGTGTGTGTGTGTGTGTGTGTGTGTGTGTTGGTGAGTTTTCATTAAGCAAAATAAAGGGGAAAAATTACAAAAATAGAAGAAAAATGTTTCAAGCATAGAAAACTGTTCTGTCAGAGGAGTGATGTGTATACCTGTGTGTGAACAGGTGCTGGAGTGCAAAGTGAGGGATCATTAGTGGTGGAAACAAAGATGGGAGACCACACTTTAGACGGGCTCCTCTGAGCCCTCTTTTGAGTGGGCTGTTATCATGGGGCCTGTCTTTGGCATGTCTAGGCAAGTCGTAGCCAAAAATCTAAGTTGGTTTAGAGAGAATCCGCCATTCTTGATACAAGGAAAGAGAGTTACCTTCAGTCCTCCCGAGTTTGATGGCTAAATCTGTGAAACACACTGACAACAGGTAAAATAGCAGGAGAAAAAATATATACATTTATTAATTCTTTTTCAAGAACGGTACAGACAGGAATGAAGGCAAGTAGGCATGCAAGCAGGAAGAAGCCTTTTTATAATTTTATTTTTTGTCACACTGGTTGTTTCCTCCTGGACCCAGGACTCAAACCCAGGGGTATGTGACCTGTGCATCTTCAGAGGTAATTGATCTAACCCCTACTCCACCAGGGCGTGCATTTATTTATTTTATTTAGCTGTTCATCTTGGCTGTTCCTTTGGTGTGGGGTTGTGAACCCAGAACCTTGGGATGTGTGTGGACTGTGCCAGCCAGAGACTGTGGCTTAATTGCTCATCCACTAGGGTGCGTCACATTTTTCAATTTTTAACATTACATGCACAGTGGCATTACAGGAAAAAAGTGAATACCCAAAAATGTATATCCCATATTTTTAGGGGAAGGGGAGAGGGGATGTAGGCTTCTCAGGGGAGAATTAAATATTTGTAGGGAAGAACGGCCTGAGAGAAGAGAAGGGATGTCTTATAGCTTGGGACAAAGTTATTTGGGTATAGGCTCTACTTCTGGACTCCTCTCCTGTGACAAGAGTCAATCTTCCCTGTTAATGATACTCCAGGGAGGCGATTAATGACAAATGATTCCTGGAAGATCTGTCTTAAGGCAAGTAGGGGTGAGGTCAGAGTAAGTCCTTGTTTTTCAGGTGCCTACAGCTGAAAATAATCAGTGTACCAAGTAGCATATTCTGGGATGGCATATTTTGAACTCCCTCAATAGCTGATAACCCTGGTATCTGATAAGATCTTTTGTCTCCAAACCTTAATGTCTGATCACCAGGCTGCTTTCAGCAAGAACCCCACTGAGTCAGTTTAACCAAATCCCCCATCTGGATGTCTCTTTGCAGGGATTTTCCATCCATCACCCTTTCATCTGCTCAATGTATGGAAATTTAGAGCCCTCTCCTGCTTTTAGAGTTGGGTCTAATCTCTGTCTCCTGTTGTAAGTCTCAATACCTATCACAATAGTCCTGAATAAAGCCTTACTCTCTTTACAAATGTCAAAATAACTTTTTCTTTAATGTGCTCCTACAAAGCTCGGATTTTATTTTTTCAATTTTTGAGAAGTTATTGAAAGTCAAAACCATCAGCAGAGGTATCAGCAGAAAGCTTAAAATAATGATTCCTTCTGACGGGGTTCAGGGCAGCCCAGATATGACACCTCGAATATTTTAAGCTGAAGGAATTTGAGAAAGGACAAGTGCTGGAAGAACTCTGTGGTTTTCCGCCTCCTGAACAGATCATACATAGCGCCTGTTTGTCCAGAGTAAAGATGAGTCCTTATCTCCAAGTTAAGGGACGGCGAGAATCTACATAAACAGGGCTTACTGAGTCCCTGCCTGCTACTTGGGCCTCACACACTGTGCCCATTTTGTCCCTCCGTGTCTGTCCACTCTGTAAGGTTTTTCTGGGCTCCGCGAGGAGAAAAGCTCAATCAGACAAAAAATGTCAACTGGCCAGCCTAACACACTCTTCATCACATCTTGCACAAAGCACCCTGGTTTAACTGTTTCTTCCAGTCTTCATTTCCTTAATAAGGCTTCTGGGTCACATAAAAACTTCTCTGAATCTGTCTTTACCAGTTTAATTTTTGGACCCCCACCAGGGACCCTGTGAGGACCAAGGGCTATTCTTTTCTTCCCCACACTTTTTTAGGACAGCTAGATTGCATTTTTCATTGTGAGCTAAGTGAAATGAAATGTGATGGGAGCCTATTGCTGAAAGGACACGGAGATGGAAAGGCAGCAAGATCAGAGCAGGGCTGGAGGTTCTCTCCTCCCGGGAGGTTCTCTCCTCCTGGGAGGCTCCAGTTCTGGTGACAGTGATCTCCCAGAGCTGCTAGCCTCAGCTGTGCCTGCACACCCAAATCTCCTGGGAAGTTTATCAACAGTGTTGATTTCCTAACCCTCCTCCCCCACACCCCCAAATTCTGATGGATGGTAATTGGTCTGGGTTCCTGGCAACACTGGTGCTGTAGTTGCTTCAGGAGAGGACAAACTCACCTGTAGCTGCCCAGCAGGTGAGCTGGGGGTGTTTTTGACCAGCCGGGCTGGGGGATGAATCTAATTGCAAACAAGATCCCCTTTCAACCTCAAAAACCACTACACAAAGATAGGAGGAAAGAAAATAATGTTATTATTGAGTAAGCATTAACCTGGAAAGGGATGCACATCAGTAGGCAGGCAGCCCTCTAAAGGGATTGCAAAGACAGAAAGAAATCTCGTGCTCTGATGCAGCCGGGGATACACCACCCATCACAGTTTGTTGACTTTGCCATGTAGAGTCAGGTGACAGACCCACTGCCTCCCAGGGCCCTGGGGATGGACTGCTTTTCCTAGATTATATTTCAGAGAGATTCCCAGATCCTGTGGAAAATGAGTGGTGAAGCTGGCAAGAAGTTTACTTGATCACTAAAATGATTTACGTACATTTGAAAAAGACAATGAATTCTGAAAGAGGGAGGGAGGCTCTTCCCTTAATTTCAAAGAGACCATTAAACTTCTTTTTAATTCACGTTTGCCCAGGCCAGCACTGGAGAGCTTGTTTGCTGGTTGCTAGCACACGTCTGCAACTGCCCTGTGATTCCGGTATTTGCAGGGAAACAGCTCACCAAGCCCTTCTGCCAAGATGCTGGGTCACATGAACCACCTGATGGCCCAGGGTTCATCCTGCTCAATAATTATCCTCAAGTTTGCACGAGGGGGACGTTTTCAATGTTTTCTGGCGTTCTGAAGGACTCAGTTTCACTGGCACTTGGGAATATTCCTGCAAGAAAAGGTCAGACACCCACGAGGTTTCACTTGGCAAACATCTGTCATAATGGGAGGTGCTAGTACCACCTGTGAAAAGTGGTTCAGTCCTTTTTAAAAAAGCTCTTCATACTAGTAAATGGTGGCAATTCTCTCACTGGGAAATTTCCAGATCTAATTCACCCGGCACTAAGTACACACCTCACAGAACAGCATGCACGTTAGAGGGACCTCGCAGGAAGGGCTTCAGAATGTGCCTCTGTAAATAATGATTAGAGATCTGTGTGCTTCGGTGGGCACCCCTGGGGTACAGGCTTGAGTCTGATTCACATCTTCCAGGGCTCTACTGCCCAGTCCCTGTCTGAGCCAGCCCAGTGTTCAAACCAGGTAAGTTTGTCACTGGATCTGACTCCCAGTCGGTCTTAACGACTCTCAATGGCCAAGCTGTCAGTCACTCTATAGCTCCTTTCACTCTGAGGAGACTAATCTGACATGTGAGGTGGCTCTCCAACCCATGAGTTCACCTGCCAAGGTTCAGGGATTTCTGTATCAAGGCTCACCTTTGGCAACTTCAGAAAGCGGGCCTCCACCTGGGAATTAGGCTCTTGACTTCGTCAAAGAGGAATTCAAGGAGGAGATGGAGAAAGGTTCATTGGCAAAGTGAGGAAGGTCTACACGAGAGCAGTCTGTGAGAGGTCCAAGATAGAAACAGATGCAGGAGTCTAGAGACGGGTTAGACAGTGCCTTTTGGAGTGATTGCATCAGATCGATTAATAGTCATTATTTTCTGGAGGGCGCGGTGGACCTCCTTAGTGAAGGGGAGGTCTTTCCTTTTTAAAGGAGACTGTGTCTTTAAATCCTTACATGGTTTCCCTTAGAAGTGTTAGGAGCAGTTTCTGGTATATTAATTTATTAATGAGTTCAGTTCATGGTCATTTCAGGCACCATATTTTTTCCATCAGGTGTAGATCTGTCAGGTAGAGTTGTTTTTCTAATAATTTTGGTAGAACTTTCCCTTTCAGCTGCTGGTTGATTCTCCTACAGCTGACCAGCCTGCCTCAAGATGATAATCTTATCACAGAACTCTGGGGACACGGCTCTCAATAGCCCCAGTTTCTCATCCCCCACCTGTGACATATGAACTCTGGCTTGCCATCATTGACATTCCCCACCCCTTATGCTTTCTCTTAGTGGTTTTCTGTCTCCAGACCCCTCTTTCTCATTGGCTATACCACTCTCCACCCCATGTTGTCTTTACTGCATTTGCGGCCCCCCAAAGAAGACTTCCTACTGTTTGCACACAAATTTAAATAACTGTCTTTTACTTGATCTGAATGAAAAAGAACAGTAGCTTCGTTGTTGCTCCTTGTTCTGTTCCTATAAGAGACAGGGCTGTGGCCAGAGTGACAGGGAGGAAGAGGGGCTGTCAGTGTCTCTGATCAGTGAGAAGAGGACGGAGTCCCCAGTCATCTGTGCTCCTTCTGTTTCTCCCTGAGCAGAGTGTGGCAGAGCATTCAGCTCAGGAAGGAGAGGTGAAGATTCAGGGTGGGTGCTGTTATGGTGGAGGATAAATCCCCCCAATCCTCTGAGATTCTTTACAAACTACTCAACACCAGACATGATTAGTAGGAGAAAGGACCATATTTGATGACATATCTATGAAGAATTCACATGTTTGTAAATTCAGAGGTGGATAGACCATTGGTCCTATGCTGAGCAGTGGGAAACGAGCCTGGGGAGTCAAGGAGAGAGGAGGGGTATCGTCATGACAATAAGGGATGACTCATCTTTAGTCTGAAGGCAAAGATGAGTTTCTTAGACAGGAGGTGTTTGCAACAAACTGACTTCTGGGTTAAAGCCTCCCCCAATAAAGCGATAAAGAAACAATTGTTATTTCTTCCATTAAAGAAGGGCAAAGGGTTAGGAGAAAAGCAGGAGCCCTCCTCCACCTCCAAGGTTGCCATTGTTTTCAGTTCCAAATAATCTTCATGTGAGGTGGGTGTCTACAGGAAACAATTCTGGAAGTCTTGGAGGTGATCCATTTTGAGCTCCTGCTGTGGCAAAGGTGTGGATAGAATCCAGCGTTGACGTCTTCATTCTCAGAGTGAGGGAAGCCAGCGTCTGTGCATGGGCCTCTGGTGTTGAAGGCAGGGGTTGGGGGCTGAAGCAGGGGTGGCCTGGGGTGGGGGTGGGGCTCTGCAGCAAGCACAGGGGCTCTGACGTGGGCTTCCTCCCAACTGTCTCCGCCAATTGCCAGGTTCTTAATACTGGCTGAAAAGTCTCCATCGATTCCTTTTATTTGTTTATTTATTTATTTAAAGAAAACACAGGCATGAATGAAGGCGAGTAGGCAGACAGGCAAGAAGAGAGAGGAAGAAGAAGAAGCATTTTTAAATTTTGTTTCCATTTCAGTTGTACACATTGGTTACTCCCCCCACCCCTCACCTCCCACCCAGGACTCAGACTCATAGGTATGTGGCCTGCGTCCTTCAGAGGTGATTGACCTAACTGCTGCTTCACCAGGGCACGCCTAATTTTTTTTTTAATGCAAAACCTGTTACAAAAAAATAGTTGAGTCATGAGCAAACACAAATCAGGGAGAAATGTGTCAATATTACTTGTAAACTAAACTATCAAAAATGCCTGGCGGTGGAAATAAATACATTAAGCAAGGTCAGCGTTACTGATGCAAATAGTGATACTTTCATCCCAGAAAGGCCAGAGACGATTATTTGCCATAAAGGGAAGTTGATCCACCCTGTTCAGGCAAATAAAAAAGTGCAGGCTAGAAACATTCTCTGCAAGGTTTTCCATCCTGCTTTTACCATGTGAATCACTTCGCTTTCTGAGAGCTGCTTCAGTCACTTTTAAAAATAAAGACCTTTGATATGTACTGCTGATACTGTTTCAAAGCACTGAGGTAGGCGTTGAGGGTCTATATGGAAAGAATATTTGCTCTCTATAGCTTAAAACAAAATTAGGGTTCTAGGGGAAAGATTGTCTAGGCAACAATAACATTCACAGGAAAAATAAATCATAATGTTCCATCTCACCCAGCACAATTTACATTATGATTTTCAAAAGTCCTATATAAATTCAGAACAGGCAATCTTACTAGAATGTACTTGCTTGACCTGGAGATTAGAGACTCACACCAAGTGTCAAGGATATTTAAAAGAAAGGGCCACGGTAGTGTGGGGGAGGGGCGGTGGCCTTCAAACCAGTCTTCACCAGGGAAGGACAGATGGAGCTATAAATACCAGAGCCATTAGAAACGCAACAAAAGAAAACAGTTAAGCATCTCATTGTTTTTGTTCTTTCTGGATGATAGTGAATATGGTTATTTGCAAAATAATATAAAGATTATCTCCCGGCCCTACATTTTAGGACTTGCTGAAGGCAAATATATTTCCCCAAAATTGAATTCCCTAGTGAAAGAGTTATTTGGAGCTGATAATTTTGAGACACAGCAGAAGTAGGCAAAGCTCTGAAAACCGTAGACGTTGGCACGCCCTGTGGAGTAGCGGTTAGGTCAATCATGCTGGAAGGAGTGCAGGCCACAGACTCCTGGGTTGAGTGCCAGGTCCAGGGGGAAACAACCAGTGTGAACAACTAAATAAAAAATAAAATACTCCTTTCTTCTCTCTCTTCCTGCCTGCTTACTCACCTTCCTGCCTGTGCCTTCCCTTAAAAACAAACAAACAAAAGAAAACAGTAGAAGTCATCCTTTGGTAAGATATTTACATTTATGAAGAAAATTCTTATTGTAGGTGTCTTCCTGTCTGGAACTGGAAGAGAAGGCAGACTTTAAATCACAAGAAAATCTAGTGAATGGAGAAGGCAGGATTTAAATTTGCATAACAACCAAGCCCTGTTTGCCTGCCTTTTCTGGCTACCGGCACCCCCACCCCCCAGCTTCTTTTGTCTTTGGCTGAAGATGATATTTAGAGCGGTGACTTGGGCCATCTGGAGAGTTTCTCAGTTTTCCTAGGTCTTCCCGGTGTGTTTGTGAGGTGTACTTGCTCTTAAAAGGTTAGTTTTTCTCTGGTTAATCTGTCTTTTATTACGGGGTTGGGGGAGGTCTCAGCCAAGAGCTGGAAGGCTAGAGAAGTTCTTTTTCTTCCCCTGCATTGTCAACCATGGATTTACATTCCCAGATTAGTTGCTAAATTAGCTATATTTTGGTTTTTCCAGACCCAAGTTTCTGTCCTCAAAAATGAAAGAGGAGGGCTAGCACCTCAAAGTTCTGTTCTAGGATGCTGTGTCCTGCGTGATTTATGGCTCAGCAGTCTGTTTAATGAGGAGGGCTAAGAATTCCTTTGTCCTCTGTGTCCATGGAATAAGTGATCCCCGCTGACTGCCAAGAAGTAACATTACTCTAGAATTCAGGAAGGGCGCCGTCGTGGGAGCATATCCGAAGGGTTTATGCCTCTCTTGACAGCCCGGCTTTCTGGTTACATCTGTAATGAGCAGGGTGGGGATCTGTCACCCCTTCCTGCCACTAATGCCCACAACTTGATTGTCTTTGGGCGGGCTGACTTCCCCAAGGGTGGGGGCACAGAAGTTGGCAGTGGGTACTTTTCTTATTATGTCATCTGCTGGGTGTTGCTCAGACACCTTCCCCTAGGCAGAGCAGGTGTGGGGTGCTTTGGGGGTGCAGAGTTTTTAGTCCTTTACCCCTTCCTGGGGAAGACGTCTGTGCTCCTTTTGTCGAGTCCTCAGAGGGCACTGCCTATAGTGCATCCTCCGTTTGATAGGTTCCAGCAATGGCATGTCTGTTCCTATCAGTTGTTTCTGTCTGCGAAGCCACTAACTACTCTGGTACAGTCTCGGTCATGTTAAGGGCACGGTGCTGTGGCATAAGTAATTCACACCGCTGTGCAGCCTTCACCACCGCCCATCTCTAGGACTCAAACTCTGTCCCCATCAAACACAAACTCTCCATTTATCCAGGGTTAGTTTTTTAAATTTCAGGTTTTATGTGATTCAGCATGTGGTTTTATTTTTGTTCTTGTAAATTTTATCGAGGGAACATTGCCTCATATTATTATATAGGTTTAAGGTGTGCATCATCATAAATCTGTCTGGTTTTAATTTATTGTGAAAAACCTTAAATCTCTCCAGCTATGTCACAAAACTTATATACAGGTCCCCAGTTCATTTTTCCTACCCAGATACACTGTTTAACGAGTACTTTGCTTGTGTGCTGTTGGTTCTTTTTTGTGCACAGCAAACCCACGATATTTGCTACAGGAGGGCTCAGTTACCAATGGAATTTGCACTGTTGTTTGATCACAGGTCTCCCACCCCCCTCCACACCCCCACACCCCCATCCTCCCAGTGACCACCCACCCGTCGGCAGACCACACTTTAGGTGGAGGGATGAAGAAGGCATTGCTTCAAAGAAGAATCTCAGTGCCTTCAGAAAATGTATCATCCATCTGTTTATCATCTATTTAAATATTTTCCATATTTTGCATTAGGAAGATGCCATTACCTTCTTCAAAGCGGACCCAACCAGCTTTATACCCCCAGCCAGCCAGGTTCTCACTCTGCCTTCCATCTGACCTGCTAACTCGAGGTTACCACATCTACTGTGAATTCATAATGGATTCGCTATTGGGGTAGACAAGCTCTCCAGTGCAATGTGTCTCCCAGAAACGTACTGGAATTTTTCATAGGCTGCTAATTTTTCTCTACTATCATCCCCCCATTCTGGCTTCAATATATGGTTTTATTCTCTCTGTGTTTATCAGTTTTATTTTTATGAGGTCTCACAGAGACATATGTTGCTGTATGTTGCTGATCTGTTGTCCTGATTTAGAATTCTTCATATTCTTTTCAATCATGACATAGTTTCCATAGTATTAAGATGCCACTGCTTATTTAAATTCCCCTTCTGGTGGATATTTACAGTGTTTCTATTTTTTATTATAATGAACAATATTTGTATAAATATTCACTTTATATGCATGGCTATTTCTATAAGATAGTTTTTCGGAAATGTAATTGTTATCATAAGTATATGTACACTTAACTTTTCTTTTTTAAGGAAGGCGAGTAGGCAGGCAGGCAGGAAGAGAAAGAAGGAAGAAGCACTTTATTTTGTTTAATTGTTTATCTCTGTTGTTTCCCAGGCTCTGTATCTTGAACCCCGAACTTTGGGATGTAAGTGAACTATGCCTGGTGAATTAAACTGCACCCCACCAGGGTGCGCCAATACACTTTAAATTTTGATAGAGACTTCCAAAGAGTTCATCAATTCCTATACCAATTTCCTAGTGTTGGGGAGAGGAGGAAATTTCCCCCACCCTCTGGGTTCCTCTTAGGCTGGTCAAATAATCAAATTAACACCAAATCAATTAGAAAAAAATGTAATAACAAGCATATGGGCAATTTACGTAAAGCCAATGAGGCAAAAATGAGCTAAGGAATGGGATGAGACCTGGGGTTTCAGGAAGAGAGGAGATGACTCACATGAAGAGGACAGGGGGACTCATGACAAAAACTGAATGCTATGTAACTGGTTGTTTGCTCTGCCATACAGATAGGTTTCTCTGATAGAAAGTTTGTTTCCGATTAAAAACTCTAGTTCTCTTTGTTTTTCTGAAACCCCCAATTTTCTTCTAAGTAGTTAAGGAACTGGTAAAAGTTCCTCTTGAACTGTAAGTCCTCGATTGACGATAAATCGAAATAATACACATCCAAAGTGTCATATCTTGGGAACCTCTCTGAATGTCTTGGGGACACCTGTTCTTCACTACAAAATTTTTGAGGACAGACACCATCTTCCTTTCCATCCCAAATATGTACGTACACAACTGCTGACCTCAGATGTTATCAATGTTTAATTGTTATGCCCCTTTCAAAAGTTAAAATAATAACTGGTTTTTTTGTGTTTTGTTTTTAAAGGAAAGGTACAGCATGAAGGCAAGTAGACAGGCAGGTAGGAAGACAGAGGATGAAGAAGCATTTTGTTTATTTATTTAGTTAGTTGTTCATCTTTGTTGCTCCACTTGGCTTTGGTGCTTGAACCCAGGACCTTGGGATGTATGTGGGCTATGCCCAGTAGACTAAACCTCTAGGCCACCAAGGTGCATCATAGTGTTTTAATTTCTATTTTTCTAATTACTAGAAAGAGATTATTTTTATAACTACCTGCATTTTTTCATTATCGCAACTGTCTATTCATAGCTGGGAAAACAGTAAAGGACGGTGGAAGAGGGACTCTACCCAGAGAGTCAGAAAAGGGCTTGGCCAAAACCTGGTGGTCAGATCGGGTTACACTTGTAGCAGTAGATTTATTGGCTGTCAGGGGTAGCAGGGCCAGTTAGGGTGTGAGAGGTGGGCACAGTGATGTTTAGAGGAGCAGGGTGCAGGGACACATTGCTGTTGTGGGGAAGCTCTGCAGGCACGAGGAGGTCTGCTGGGAACGCCCTACAGGAAAGGAACATTCTATGGAGGGAAGAGATGAGATTGCAGAGAGGGGCCTTAGATATAAAAGAAGCTGGATGCTGATGTGCAGGACAGGTGGGGAGGGAGGAACACAGCAACAGGGCCAGCATGAGGACAGAGCAGAATTGATGCCAAGAAGCTGAGCGAGCCTCCTGCTAAATGCATCAATTTCTCAGGAGTAGATCCCATGGAGGTGAGGGGTGTTGGAGGGCAGGGGACAAGAGGCCTCTGCATACAGGACACCAGGCACCCATTTCCATTCCTTTAGGGTGTCTGAGCTTTCCTGCCAGACCACTGTTGGCTTCCCATTGTGGTTTATAGACACTGACTCTTGGTCGGGGTGGGGGATGCTGGTGCCACAAGGCAATTTGAAACTCAGCTACTGTGGTACTTACTGAGGTGGCCGGCTGGAAGGCCAGGGTCCGTGTTCAAGGTGACTCCCTCACAAGGTCAGCAGGTGGGCTTGGTATTGACTGGGAGCTCAGCAGATGCGGTGACAGCTTAGCATCTACTTCCTTCTCTTGGTGGCCTCTTCACGACTGCTTGAGCTTCCTCGAGGAATGGTGACTGGTTCCAGGAATGAGTATCTCAGGAGCCAGAGAACGGTCTGAGGGCCTGGGCCCAGACCTGACCAGTGTCACTTCTGCCACATTCTGTTGGGCCAGTAGGCTGGGACCCAGGGTGGAGGGGATGAGGCAAAGGACGCCTCTCTCTATGGAAAATGGTCTGTGGCAGTTGGAATTCTAAGGCACCTCAAAGGCTCCCAAACCTGCATAATCTTCTCTTGGGTATGGAAGGGACAGTAATTATGAGGAGACATCATTCTCATAATTATAGCAATTAGTTGACTTTGAGGTTGCCCTGGGCGGGCCTTGTATAGGCAAGTCCTGTAAAGGCAGGTGAAGTCCGCATGCCCTCGTGGTTCAGGCAGCCGCAACACTAGTGTGTGGACTAAGGCAGTCCAAGGACCTGGGGCCAGGGTGAAAAACCCAAATGAACTCAATAAATACATATGTTTCTTCCTTCCCTTCTTCCTTAAGTGCTTCTTCCTTTCCCTTCCTTCCTCTCTTGAAAGAAAAGCTAGCGAAGCATCAGAAGCATGTGTTTCTGCTGACCCTGGAGTAGAAGTTCTCACACTGTGGAGCAATCCTAGTAGCTGGAGGCTGTAGTGGGCAGCATCTGGGGCCCTTCATGACAGGAGTGCAAAGAGGAGAATTCTGCCAACATCTGTGGATCCCAAAAGCTAGTCTTTCGCACCCATCAGATGAGGATGCACTGGGCTAACCTCTGCGTTGATCTTGAAGGATCCCAGCAAAGGACCCAGTAGAAAGAGCCCAGATTTCCAAAAGTGGCAAGAGAACACATTTGTGTTGTTTTCAGCTGCTAAACTTGTTACATAGAAAACCAATACTGGGGGCCGTGTTTTAAAGAATTCCTGGTGGCCAAGTGGGTAAGTCCACTGGAGACAGTCGACAAACATGTCAGGGACCCCCGAGGTTTGCGACCTGGGGCCAAGGGGAACAATTAAAATAAATAAATGTTTAAAAAAATAAAAAAGAGACAACTCCTCAACATCGACAAGAAAATGCTCACAAAATCAAGCAGAAAGTCTGATAGAAAGGTAGTCAATTGATTTTAATAGGCAGTTCACAGAAAAGGGGTAATCTGGGGTATCTTTTTGATGGCGGGTTCATTTGGGCTACTTTAAGAAACTCCCATAGACGAGTGGCTTATGAACAATAAATATTTACTGCTTACTGTTCTGGAACCCAGAAGTCCATGATCTGGGTGTCAGTGATTGTGTTCTGGTGACGTCTCTGTTCCTGGTTCACAGATGGCATTTCTCGCTATGTGTGAAGGACGGAGGAAGGGGCAGGGAACTCTATGGGTCTCTTTTACAGGGGCATGAATCCCATTTCTGGGGCACCACGGTCGTGACCTAAACACTTTGGTCAACATGTAAATTTGGGGGAACATATTCAGACCACAAGAGATGCTTTTTAAATATATATTAAAAGAATTCTCCCTCACTCACACTAAGGAAAATTCAAATACAAATTACTATGGGATACTATTTTTTAAATATCTGATAGAAAAAAACCTAAAAGCTTCATGGCACATATGCTTATAAGCATCTGGGTAAAGAGACACTCTTATTTACTTATGTATTTATTTGTGTATGTATGTATGTATGTATGTATGTATGTATGTATGTATGTATGTATGTATGTATGTATTTATTTATAGAAAGGAAGGAGGCAGGAATGAAGGCAAGTAGAGAGGCAGGAAGAGAGAAGAGAAAGAAGCAGTTATCTACTCATTTAGCTGTTTGTCGCGGTTGTCTCCCACCTCCTTCCCTACTGAGGCCATGAACCTGGATCCTTGACTTTTTTGTGGACTACACCATCTGCAGCTGCAGACTTAACTGCTGAGCCATCAGGGCAAACCAGAAGGAACACTCTTACACTGCTTCTTATAACCCAATTTTTTTCAGTTAAAGGCAAGGGAATTTCTGATATGCAAAGCATCATGGCAGTCTCCAGGTGTCCTTATAGGTTCATCTTTTAGCCCCCTAACATCCTCGGTCATCCTTGAGAAGCATGTTAGCTTTCTGTCAATTACAGTATTCCAGACATGTAGCCTGTTTACTCTGCCTTGAGGTATGGACTGGGTGACTCTCCAAGATGCCCAGTGTGAGGATCACTAAAGAGGTAGCTTAGTTTAGATAATCATGCCTGGGGGGGCAAAGGGGGGCAATAGCCCATATGCCTAGAACACTAGGTACCCTCCCTGCAAGGAAAACCTTGGCTGGTTGTGGAGGGGGTTGGGTGTCGTTTCCCTCTGAGGCTCAGGAAGAAGTCAAGGGCCAGATAATTAACTAATACCTTTAAAATTTGTAAACAATGATTATAAGAATGGCTGATTTACTCCTTGTGTTTTTTCTATGAATAACTTCTTTGTGTAATGACAATATGTACACAAGGAGTCAGTTGCTGGGTGTGAAGGTTTGGGATGACAGCTTCCCAAAACTGTTCACCCCCTGACCCCGCTGTCTTTCTATTTTGGTCTTTTGTCTTTCTCAATCCTTCGTGGCCCCTTCCTTCAATTCCATTCCCTGGGTTCGAGCCCAACAGCCCTGGATCCTTTTAGGGGTGAGCAGAATTGGAAACCAAAAGATGGGTATTGGGGTGTACACACGAACTGGTGGTAGGCAGAAATGCTGCAGTAGCTGTCGAGTCCATTTTTGTTAACAGGGGAAATGCATTTGCTCTGATTTTTGTGAATTCACACTGACTTTCCCAATTTTAATTTTTTAAATTTATTGAGGTAAATTTGATTTACATAAGCCCACACGTGCAGGTTCTTCATTCATCAAATTTATGACAATACACTTACCACCAAATTACCCAAAGTCCTTTACCTATCCATTGGGCCCACCGCTGTTTGCTTCTGCCCCCGACGCTGCCTCCCCACTGGTAACCTCAGTTCTGTTGTCAGTACTCAGGGTTGGTTTTTGTTTTGTCTATTCCTTTGCTTTGTTTCTTTATATTCTACATATGAGTGAGGTCATTTGGTATTTGTCTTTCTCCTTCTGATTTAGCATAATCCTCTGTAATTCTATCCGTGTTGTCACCAATAACAGGATTTCATCATTTTTAGGTCTACACATTATTCCAGTGTGTAGCTAAGCTATACCATCTTCTTTATCCATTCATCTGTCAATGGGCACTTAGGTGCCAATTTCAGCTCTCCAGTTTGAATTTGGATATGTTTTTTTGTTATATTTTGTTTTTAAAGGGAAGGTGCCAGCAGGAATGAAGGTGAGCAGAGGCAGGCAGGCAGGAAGAGAGAGGAGGAGAAGCACTTTTATTTCATTTTTTGTTCATCTTGGCTGTTCCCCTGGCTCCAGGGTGTGCCCTAGGATCCTTGGGATATATGTGGACTGCACCAGCTAAAAGAGGTTGACCAAACCACTACTCCACCTTGGCGTGCCCAGATAACTTTTTCTCTATCACATGCTAAGATATTAGACCTTCAGGCAAGCTAAGCTGTACCTATATATATATTGCTTATAATTACTGGGTGATCAGTTTATTGCAGCATGCACTGGATAAAATACTTCAAAAAGTATATTATTAGTAAAGTTAATCTAAATTCCACATTTCTTTTACTATATCAAAACCATTTATAAGTTCTGCCTTTTGTCTACTCACCATCCCATGTTGCAGCCCCATGCACACGTATCCCTCGGAGGCAGCCAAGAGTGGATTCGTTCCAGATCCTCCCCTTCCATTCCCTGATCCGTGCTTCTCCTCTTCTTGTCTCAGAGCTGGGCCTGAATTGTTTGTTTCGTAGCAGCTTTATTGATATTTAATTCTCAGTGCATACTACTGAGCCCATGTGAGTCTCACTGTCTTGAGACTGACAGGAGATAGTCAACTTTGTTGTATCAGTCAGCTCTGATTAGCTCAAAGGGAGAGCTGGTTTTCTAGAGCATTCTACACCAGAATTAGACATTTTTAGACAAGTGCTAAGACAAAGGAAAAATTTTTGAGTTTCTAAAGACAAATTTTGGGAAGGTAAATACATAGGGGATCTGTGGAAGATAAGGGTGACTTGCAACGTAGATGTTTCTGCTGATATAGGCTAGCATCTAGAGTTGTCTTGTAATTAACTTCTGTCCTTCCTGGTAGCCAGAGGAGGGGAAGAGACTCCTTTACAAATATGTGTCTTACTTTTAGGCAAATACTGGCGGGCAGAGAGCTTCTCTGGCCTTTGTTCCTTCTCAATTACCTGTAGCTCAAAATCATCCTCATGCCAAAGTGATATATTTTGGGTTGATATAGTCTGCTTCTCTTCATCATACAATTCACCCATTTAAAAGTATATAATTGTCTTTTAGAATGTTCACAGAATTGAACAACCATTGCCACAATCTAGTTTTATAACATTTTTTTCACACCGCCTTTCCCCAGAACTTCATGCCTATTCTCTCCTCAAACGCCAGCACAAACTTTCAGCATTGTTTTACATTTCTAGCAACAATGGCATGAGGGCTCCAATTTCTCCACATTTTTTTCAACATTTTTTATATCTGTCTTTTTCATTAAGTCCACCCTAGGAAGTGAGTGAAGTAGTGTCTCATTGTGATTTGCATTTCCCTAATGACTAATGATGTTGGACATCTTTTCATGTATGTGTGGGCTATCTGTGTATCTTCTCTGGAGGAATTGTAAGGTTTTTCTGGGCTCCGCGAGGAGAAAAGCTCAATCAGACAAAAAATGTCGAATAGCCAGGGCTTTATTGGGGTTTGCACACCTGGGCGAAACTCCCAAGTCCGCAGAGGGCCGGGACGTCGCGGGCTTGGAAGTCGTGCCCAGAACAAAGGGGGACCGGCTCTTTAAGCAGAGGAATTTCGCGGGCTTCCCATGTCGCGATTGAGATTGGCCCTGTGAATCCAGGTGTGGGGGTTGCATCCCTTATTCTGACGTCATCCACCTTTTTCCCGGGCTTGGCTGCCGTTTTCCCGGGCATGGCCGCTGCTGCTTTTGTCCCTGGGCCAGCCTAACAGGAATGTCCATTCAAATTCTGTGCCCATTTTAAAATTTAGTGTCTTTTTTTTTTTCCTTTAGCTGAGTTTTAGGAGTTATGTGTTCCAGATAAAAAGTCTTGTTTTTTTTTGTTTTGTTTTGTTTTGTTTTTAAGGAAAGCTGCAGGCAAGAATGAAGGTGAGTAGGCAAGTAAACAGGAAGAGAGAAAAGAAGCATCTTTATTTTAATTTTTATGTAGTTGTTTACACTGGCTGCTCCCCTGTGGGAAAAAGGCCTGCTTACCGCTTCCAGCAACTATGAAGCAAAGCCTTGATACCTCCTGTAACCTGAGCTTGCTGGAATGTAGCCAGCAGACCAAGAACTCCTGTGCTTGAAACCCCTTCACCTGTTTATATCCCTCTCTTCCCACATTTGCTCTAGCCTATATAAGTATGTTCTAACCGGAAACCGAGGCTCAGCTCTTTGAGGGAGAAATCCCAGTTGAGACCACGTATGTAATAAATCTGCCTATAATACTTCCAAAGAGTGCTCGCTTGGTTTCTCCCAAAAACCTAACACCCCCAGGCTGGGAGTCAAACCCAGGGGTATGCTCCTTGGGAGGCAATTGACCCAGTTGCTACTCCACCAGGACACAGCCAGATGTCAGGCTCAACTCCTGTGGCCAGGGCTAAAGGGAGGGGCCACAAGCAATTGAGAAATAGAAAGAAACGAAAAGACCAAAATAGAAAGAAAGCAGGGTCAGGGGATGAACTATTGGGGATCTGTCACCCCAAATAGCTACACCTAGTCACTGACTCCTAGCTGTGTTTATTGTCATTACACAAGGAAGTCATTCGCAGAAACAATACAAGAAGTAAATCGGCCATTCTAACAATCATCATTTGCAAAGTGATTTTACATTTAAAAGGTTTAAGTTAACTACTCAGCCCTAGGCTTCTTCCTGAGCCTCAGCTGGGAACAAAAAACCTCCCCACCAAGGTTAATGATCCTAACAGAACAGGCACCAGAAGAGGAAAAACCAAAGAGGTAAGAAATGAGAAAAACATAGGAAGCAAAGATGAGTGTTTTCTGGGGGAAGGCTGTGGTTCCCAGTGGGAATGTGGATACACTCCTGACCCCCACCCAGAGACTCGCAGGAGGCACACACAGCCCCCCACAGTAGAGGGAACTCTTGGCTCATGGATGACCAGCCAGGACACAGGCTCTGAGTTTCATGACAGACACTGTCTCCAGGCCTGGAGCAAATACTTCCAATTCTCTCTTCAAATGTCCAGAGAGGTTTTATAAAACTCACTTGGAAAATAAAAGCAGAACCCAAAGTTGTCAAGTTTTATGACCAGTAAATTTTCAACCTCTTCTACTCCCTTTCAGAAATTAAGGTGTCCACAGGCTGTGCTCCTTCTGGAGGCTCCAGAGAAGGGTTCTCTCCCCCTCTTCCAGGTCCTGGTGGCCCCTTGTAACCCTTGGCTTGTGGTCACATTACTCCAATCTCTGTCTCCATTGTTGCGTAGATTCTCCTATGTGTCTCTTTTCCTTTTCTATTCTGTGGATTTAGGCCCATCCTAATCTAAGATGTTCTCATCTTGAGGCCCTTAATCATTTCTGAAAATATCCTTTTTCCAAAGAAGTCACATCCACACATTCTGATGGGTGGTGAGAGTCTGGAGTGTCTCTTTGGGGACCATCATTTAATCCCTCCAGAGATACATGAATGATACCCTAAAACTGGTCAGATTAAACATTACTAATTCATCAAAGTCTTAAAATATACTAAAAGCAGTTTCTTTTTTTTTCTTTTAAAGAGGAAGGCAGCAGGCAGAAATGAAGACAAGTAAAGCAGCAGGCAGGCAACAAGCAGGAAGGAAGAAAGAGGAGGAAAACGTTATTTTATTTATTTAGTTGTTCATTTTTTAGTTATTCCCCTGGCCCTGGGCCCTGAACATGGGTCCTTTTGATGTATGTGGACTGCTCCCCAAGCACAGGCTTAATACCAGACACACCAGGGCACACCTAAAAGTGATTTCTAAACAGTGCTATTTGGCTGAGATTTTGAGCTTTAGCTTTTATTTTCTAGTCTGTTAAACAAAGTTTTTAAAATTAGAGTTACTTTATTCCTCCATTCAGATCAGAGTCCCAAGTGCTGAGTTGGGACCTGAACGCAAGTCATTCCCTTGTCAGACTCTCTCTTGGGCCACCTCTGTCTTGCAAATCAATTTCCCCCAGGTATGCCTCACTCATGACTGGCCTCTTGTGACGGCCATGTGACCACATTTCATTATAGATGTCCACATGCAATCCTTCTGAAACCTCCAGAACTCATTACTGGCCTTACCTCTGCTGTCCGACGCTGGTTCCACTGACCAAGCTGCTGTAAGATGCAACCTGATGGGAGCAAACTTTGGGAACATGGCCCCTTCAGAAATCAAGATCCATGTTCCAAATAAACACAGCAGAGAATGTCCTCTTCATTCTTTTTCCACATAGTGATTCTCAGACTACTTCTTATTAGTGGCTTATTAAGGTTGGATTTCTTGATAAAGTCAACCCATTAACTCATTTTCCTTCTTTTGTGAGCCATGACCTACATCTCTCCAATCAAGTACAGGAAGCCTGGGGTACCAGGCGTGTGCTGGAGGCTCTTACACACAAATAAACTTCACTGGCAAGGATGCCTGGTGTGTGGAGTGGAAAGCTTGGTTCTTTCCTTTTAAAATTGGAGATTTTCAACAGAAATAAAGCTCACTGACTGCATACCTGCTGTGGTAGAAAAAAAATTTGGTTTTAGCTTTACCTCTTTTGTTTTGTTTTGTTTTGTTTTTTAAGAGAGGAAAGAAGGAAGGGGAGAAGGAAGATTATCTATCTGTCTATTTTGGTTTTTCAGTCCAGACTACTTCCCTGAATTATGAACCCTGATCCTTGAGATTTACATGGAATGAATGCTAGCATCTTGCCCACCTGAACCACAGCTTTGTCTTATAAATCTGACACTGTGAACCATCTCTTACTCACCACTCTTTACCGAAGACCTACTTCGTGTCAAGTAGTGTGCTCAGGCAGCTTGAGAAATCTGTCACTGAATTGAGAAGAAGAGACATTGGAAAAGGAGACAACAAGATGCAGAGAGAATTTGGATCAGGCAAGGAAGGCAGAGTAGAGTGAGGTCCCTGGTTTAGTGGCAAACTGAAGCATCACACTTCAATGTGCAATGATGACACTGTGGCTGCAGACAAAAAGCAACTAGTCATTTCACCAATGAAATGGATTTATTTGGATGCAAAAAAAAGGACAATTTTTTGAAAGTATTTTATTGCAGTAATTTTGCAAATTAAAATAAATGTACATGTGGTTCCCATATGTGCAATTTTCCCCTTCCTTAGAGACATATCAACACGCCCTGCCCTCCACAAAATCACCAAGTGTTCTTCACCATTGTCCAGTGGGCCCCGCCACAACTTGCTCATTCCCCAACTACTATTCCCTACTGGTAGCCGCAGTTCTAACACAAGATACAAGGGTTGATTTTGTTTCATCTGCTCTGTTGTTTTGTCTATGTTCCACCTATGAGTCAAATCATCAGGTATCTATCTTTCTTCTTTTGACTTATTTCACTTAGCATAATCCCATCTAGATCCACTCATGTTGATTCAAATAACAGGAGTTCATACGACTCTTCTAAGGGCTGTGCAGTATTCCATTGTGTGTTTCTCACATCTTCTTTATCTATTCATCTGATGACTAACACAGAGGTAGTTTCCAGTTCTTAGCTATTTCGAATAGGGCTGGAATAAACATAGGGGTGCATAAATCTCTATGGAATAGTTTTTTGTGTCTTTTGGGTAAACACCCAGAAGTGGAATGGGGGGGAAACATATGGGATCTCCATATTCAACGTTTTGATGACTCCACAGTTTTCCATAGAGTTGCACCAATTTGCACTCCCATCAACAGTATAAAAGTGATCTTGAGTTCCCTACATCCCCACCAACATTTGTTATTTCCAGACTTTTGTATAATAGTCAAGTGTAAGGTGATATCTCATTGTTGTTTTCATTTGCATTTCCTTGAATGTCAGTGTCAGGTTACAACCAAGGCCACAGTGAGACTAAAAGAAAAGATAGACTGAAGCAGCACACAAGCAATGTTTATTGGGAGAACACTCTCGGGCAAGGTTCATGGGTCTCAAGATGGAGGCCAGTGAAGTCGCACTGCCCGGGAAGAAGGGGTGCATTTTTATGGTTTTTTCAGGGGTTAGGAGCGGGGGCACATGGAACGGTTCATTGTCTTGTGTTCACTGGAGGGGTAAGAGACACCTAAAGGTTTATTGTTTAGCTGGCTGGCGTGTCAGGTCTAGTTCCTGGAATAGGCCGGCCATTGGAAGGTTCCTTGGCTGTTTCAAGTCTTCCTTCTTGGGGTTTCAACCTCCCCTGGTGACCTGTGCGGACCTTACAGTCAGCCAGTGAGAACATCTTTTCATGTGCCAGTTGGCATTTGTCAGAGAAATGTCTCTCCAATTCCTCATCCCGTTTTTTGATTGGATTGCCTGTTTTTCTGTTCTGGAATTTTATGACTTCTTTGTATATTTTGGATTGTAAGTCCTTGTCAGAAATGCAGCATGCAAATATCTTTTCCTAGTTAGTAGGTTTCCTTTTGGTTTTGGTGATGTTTTCTTTTGCTGTGAAGAAACTTTTTAGTTTGACACAGTACCAATTATTTATTTTCCCTTTTGTTTTCCTTGATGCTGGAGGTGAGTACCCAAATACTTTTCTAAGGCTGATGACATGACATGTCTTTCTTATACAGTCTTCTAAGAATTTTATTGTTTCCATACTTATGTCCAAGTCTCTTGTCCATTTTGAGCTAATTTTTGTGAATTGTGTTAGAGAGAGATGTAGCTTCATTCTTTTTCATGTGGCTGTCCAGTTTTCCCAACATCATTTATTGAACAGATGTTCCTTTTTCCATTGTATGCTTTTGGTTCCTTTGTCATAGATTAACTGACTATAGGTGTGTAGTCAGTCTCTGGTGATTCAGATCTATTCCACTGATCGGTACCTCTGTTATTACTCCAGTGCCATACCATTTTGATCACTATCACTTTGTAGTATAGCTTAATGTCTGGGAGTGTATTCCCTCTGGTTTCATTCTTTTTCTCATAATTGTTTTGGTTATATAGGGTCTTTTGTTGTTCAATAATTATTTTGCTATATATTTTGTACTAATTCCTGGAAATAAGCCCATGGGATTTTCATGAAGATTGAATTAAATCTGTATATTGCTTTAGGTAAGCTGACCATTTTAGCAATGTTGATTCTTCCCAAACATGAGCAGAAAATATCTCTCCATCTCTTTGTGTCCTCTATTTCTGTTAAGAAGGACTTAATAGTTTTCATTGACAGGTCTTTCAACTCCTTTGTTATGTATATTCCAGCATAATAGATTTCTTTACTTCTATTTTAAACAGTGTGGTTGTCTCATTTTCATTTTATTCTAGAATGTTGTTTGTGTACAAAAATGCAACAAATGTTTATGCATTCATTTTGTATCTTGCCACTTTATCGTATTTGTTGATTAGTTCTGGTATTTTTTTGACAGTTTTTAGGGTTTTCAATATATAATCATGTCATTTGCAAAAATGATAAGTTTATTTTCTCCTTTTCAATTTGAATTCCTTTTATTTAATTTTCTTACTTAGTTCCTCTGGCTAAGACCTCCAGCATGATAGTAAATAGGTGAAAGTCTATAGTCTTGCCTTGTTCCCAACCTTAGAGGAAACACTTTTCAATTTTTCACCTTTGACTATGATGTTGGCTCTGGGTTTATCATATATGGCCTTTATTACATTGAAGTATGTATCTTATATCCCCATTTTATGCAGCTTTATTTTTTCAAATCATAAGTGGGTACTGTATCTTGTCAAAAACTCTCTCTGCATCTATTGATATGATCATGTAGTTTTCTTCCATGTTCTTATTGATATGGTGTATGACATTAATAGATCCATATGTGTTGAACCATTCTTGCAACCCTGGGATAAGTCCCACTTGGTGATCATGGATGATCCTTTTGAGCATTCAGTTTGGTTTGCTAATATTTTATTGAGAATTGGCATGCAATTTTCTTTTTTGGAGACGTCTCTATCAGTTTTTGGAATCAGTGTAATGTTAGCCTCACAAAAAATGCTTGGAAGTGTTCCCTGTTCTTAAATTTTGGGGGAAGAGTTTGAAAAAAAAAAAGGTATTAATCTTCTCTGAAGATATGGTAAAACTTACTACTAAAACTGTCTGGTCCTGGACTTTTGTTTTTAGGGAGACTTTTAATTACCATTTCGATTTCCTCGCTTGTGATAGTACTGTTCAGGTTTTCCATTTCTTCTTGATTCAGTGTAGACTGTATGTCTTTAAGTATCTGGCCATGTTCTGGTAGTTGTCAATTTTATTGACATCGAGCTATTCATAGTAGTCTCTAATGATGTTTTGTATTTCTGTGTTATCCATTGTAACTTCTCCCTTTTCTTTTCTGATTCTAGTTATGAGAGTTTTCTCTTTTTTGCTTTTTGAGTCCAGCCAATGTTTTGTCAATTTTGTCTATTTTGCAAATAACGAACTTTTGGTTTCATTGATCTCTGGATTGTCTTTTTTTCTATTGTGTTTCTTTCTACTTGAGTTTTTATTATTTCCTTTCTTCTATTGATTTTTGACTTTGATTTTTCTTTCTCTAGTTGCTTTTAATAAAGGGTTAGATTGTTTATTTGCTGTTTTTCTTGTTTCTTGAGGTGGGCCGGGATAGCAACGAGCTTCCCACTTAATCCAGCATTCGTTGCATCCCGTAGATTTGTATCTTCAGTCTCATTTGTCTCAAAGTATTTTTTAAGTTCTTCTTTGATCTACTCCTTTATACAAAAGTTATTCAGCTGCACATTGTTTAATCTCCAAATAATTTGGGGTCTTCCAGCTTTCTTTGTATCATTTCTACTTTCAAGCTATTGTGGTCAAAAAGGATACTTGGTATGATTTCAATCTTTGTAAATTTGTTGAGCGATGCTTTGTGTCCCAGCATATGATCTATCCTTGAGAATGTTCCATGTGCACTTGAGAAGAAAGTGATATCTGTAGTAAATGGATGAATTGTTTGATATAATGTCTATTTGACCTAAGTGTTCCAAACGATCATTTAAAGCTGCTGTTTCCCAGTTAATTATCTGCCTGGTTGATCTGTCCATTGTTGTGAGGTATTAATATCTCCTACTATTTTGTGTTGCCATTGATGTCTCTTCATCATTTTAATAATACTTGCTTAATATATGTTGATGCTACTTTGATTTTGTTAATAGATGTTAATAAGCATTATATTTTGTTTCTGTATTGACCCCTTAATAATTATATAATGTCCATCTGTCTTTTGTTATGCATATTAGTTGGAAGTCTGTTTTATCTGAGAAATATAGCTGTTCCTGCTTTTTTGTGGTTGCCAAATGCTGCATTGTTTTCATCTTTCATCTCTGCTAGAACATACAGACTTTATGGTTGAACCTTATAGAATGTTGTAATGCAATGTTACTGCAATAAAAAATTATTTTTGAAAATACATACAGACTTTCAACAAGAGTTGTGAAAGTTTCTAAATGAGCAAGCTTCAGTTATCTGAGCAATTGAATCTTTCTGAGTATTTAAAAGTCTCCCCATATTGATGAATCCATTAGCATTACTGCAACCTGCTTTGAACGTGATGTGTTATCTCAGTAATACCTATTACTGCAGATTAAATAATCACTACAAGCTGTCTACAGTAATTAAGTCTCTCTTGCTTGAGAAAGATAGTGTACCAAACTCCAATTCTTATGCAGTCGTGCCAAATGAAAACAACACAAATCCATTTATTTTCTGCAGAAACTGGAGACAGAGGCAATCTAACTCTCAGATCCTCAGTCTCCCAGAGTTAAAGCTTTTATTTAAGGGGGAGTCCAAGCTTGGGAGCTGCATCATAAGGGAGCATCCTCTCAACAGGTGGCCATCTGGTCATCTCCAACTTCAGTATGAGCTACATAACTCAGGACCCAGAACAAGGAGAAAGTTGACGTGCAATATGTGAGGAGTTTTCCATCAGTCCTTGGTTTCTCCAGATTCCGGACATTTATGCGCTAACATCCTGGATCAATCTGACCGATAAATTGTTTTCGAGACTCAGCAAGACTCAACAAAGGGAAACAGAAAACGGCAGAATGTTAACCCACAGCAGGAGGGAAGAGGGGATTAAAAAGAAAAAAAAGCTCATTAGTCATACTCATAGTGGGCTACAAAAACTTTGTTTTTAGGGGATGCCGTTTTAGTAACATACAGTAAGAACAACTATAGGAGATTCTGAATGCTATGAATTTAAATGTGAATTTCCCAGTTAATTGTTATCTCGCCATTGAAATCATTCAGATGTGATCATGAAATTGGTTCTAAAAGATGAGAAGTATGGAAACCACGGAGATGAAAGATGCCGTGGGAATGCAAGAGTATCGCTTCGAAACAGTCTAACCTGGTGGACTTGTCAGTGAAGTGGCTGGTTTGGAATGCAGGTACAGACACTAATGTTTGAGGAAGCTTGCTCTTCTTTTGATTTGCAAACCACCGGCATGTGAAATGGCCAGGACATCCAGCAGATATCTGGATAACTGGGGTGTTCTGGGCCTCACTGACTGTGACTGGATACCCTTCCTTGGGCCTCCGCCCACTCAGCTCAAGTTCCTCAGCAGCACTCGTCTGGCAGGTTGGCTGATCTGAGGATCCAAATCTCTTCCCTCACGTGTTTGCGCCTCAGTGTTGTCACTGTGAAGCACGTGGCTTCTCCAGGAAGGTGGTCTCAGTCACTTGACTTCTTAAGTGCAATTGTCTTTCTTAAGGATAGTGACCCAGGATGACTTCGATGCACCCATAGGATTTTAATTCATCAGGTTGACCAGTGATGCCACACAGAGGTCAATACCATCAAAAAGGAATTTATTACAGCTATTTCTTGAGAGGAGAGGGCACGCATGTCACACAGGGTCACTAAGGGAGACCTAGTTTTTTGTCAGGAGGCAGAACACTAGTGAGGAGAGAGCCTGGGTCCCTGCCTTTATCAGGATGTCTGCAGGAAAAAACAAGACAGGGCAGAGTAAACAGTCTAGAAGTGACTAGCCAATGAGCTCTGGACTGGAGGGTGGTCCCTTTGAAAGCGCCAAAGTCCTTTCCACTCAGTCATGACTGTCAAACACAGAGAATGAGATTTGATATTGAGAGAAAGGCTTTTTATCCAAGTTATGGCTAACCTGGAGATTTGGTGGACTCATTCAAAAATAAGCATCCTATTCCCCAAGTGGAGAGGATTTTGTTTTGTTTTGTTTTTAAAGGATAAAGGAGGGTGGCCTAAAGGGAAGAAGGTAAGGGAATATGGGAAGGAGAGAGGCTGGCTGATGGGCACCCACCCAGTTGTTATTAGCAGCAAAGGCTACATCCTCCATCAGCAGCTTCAATATTGACCTTAGCAGTTGCTTTGGGGTTGGTTTTTCACCAGCAATAAGACTGATTTTAAGCAAATTTCAAGAAATTAAAAAAAGTGAACAAGACTTATTTTTTGTTCTTGTTAATCATTGACTCTCCCTCACTGTCCAGTCCTGGGTCCTAGGATGATTCTGAGCACAGGCAATATCGACTTTGTGTGTGAGTGTGATGGGCTGTTTGGGATATACTGGAACTGATTCTCTTGCATATGGAAGACGAATTTACTATCCATCTTAAATTGGCTAGCACAGGGTGGGACAGACTCTCCCTCACCAACAGGTTTTTAAAGATGTCTAAACATCCCAAATGCAGAGAAGAAAAACTACAATGAATGCACAGGAGAACCTGCATGGAGACCCGTCTCCTTTTACGACTCGGTCTGTCTCAGCATCCTCTGGTTCAATTCCCAAACCCACCAAGATTTGAGGCCCAGTAACAACTATGCCTGGTGGCCCAGAGTCTTTGCTGTGGGACTTCCCTTGTTAAAATCAGAGCTGCTGGGAACTGAAGGGTTCAGGGAGCTTCTGGGTGCTGGACACAGGGAGGTGCTGGGAAAGTGGTGTATCGGAGTGAGCCCCACACATACCCTGGGCCCCTTTGTCTGTGCTTCTCTTCTGTCTGTTCCAGACTCGTATCCTTTATAACACACAGTAAAGTAAGTAAAGGGAATTCTGTGAGTCATTCAGGAAAATTGTTGAATGGCATGAGTCATGCAGCCCCTTGCGTGTACAGCTGGTAATCAGTACAGATGACAACCTGGCGCCTGAAATGGGGACAATCTTGTATGACTGGACCCTTAAACTGGGAGTCTGTGCTGTCTCCAGCACAGGAAATGGAGGCCCTGAGCATGAGGGAGGCTTGTGAGTCTGATGTCCCCCAACTGTCACCTCATTGTGGTCTTGGGTCAGAGTCTCAAAGAGGAATCAGGACGGGGATGGGTTGGGTGGAGGGAGGCAGAAATTGCCTGTTGGCCTGGGCTCTATCTCAAGTCTGCCAACCCTGGTTTATCCCCACTCAAGGATGGTTGCTGACAACAGCCCAGCTTGAAGGTCACCGAAGTGGAGGAACGTGTTCCTACAATGAGGCTTTCGAAAGGGTTATCTTTTTGAATGCTGAAAGCAACAATGTCAGGATTGAGTCCCAAGGTAGTTAGGGGTCCTGAAGGCAGCAGATGGGACATAGCGAGGAGGCGACATCAGTGACAACACAGCACTTCCAAGAGGAGAAGACTGAGCAGTGGTGGCAGTGGGCAGAGGATGCCCTCGCCCTGCCTGATACATGAGTGACTGAAGCACTGAGGAGGTGGCAGATCCTAGAGAACCCTTCAAGGTTTTGAACACTGTCAAGGAAAACCAGGCTACACTTGGGGAGTTTAGGGGATGGGAACATGCCACCCAATTATGCCATTTGGTAAAAGTCTTCTTTTGAGCCAGAGGCAAATGAGAATCAATAGATGCAGAGAGATGCTCTCTGGTGCTTCCTCATTTGACCCCAGCAAGAATCATCTGAGAAAGGCAGGCACCACAGACCCCCTCTCCTGGGAAGTCTGTTGGCCTGAGGGAGCAGAGCTGCACAAAGAAGCTCCTTCTGTCACCATGAATTTAGCTTGTTGCTTGTCAACAGTCTTTGTGAAAACCCAGGTGTAACCGCCCCTTTGGATCACCCAATACCCAGCAGGTTAAACTGCTTTGCTTTTGACCTGTCTTCCTTCTGTCTCACTTGTAGGGACCAGGCAGTGAACCTACGATGGGTAGAAGAAAAAGACTTTCTTCCCCTACAAAAGGATTTGGAAAGGATTTTGCATGAGATCCAGACAATGAGATTTATTTACTCATGGATGGATCAGAGGGGTGAATAAACAGACAGGACGGCAGGGAGCAGGGATGTCACAGGACATGTCCACATGGTGGGTCACTGAGAGGGGCTGAATCCAGGAGGGAGAAGTACCTACCACCACGCACCCACTAAGAACAAAGGACTCGCTGAAGAGGGCAGATGGGAGAGAGCTAGGGTGTGAACAAATTCGGTTGTGGACACAGACCAAGTCCAGCTGGGGTTGGGTCTGGTCAGGTGGTGTCTTATCTCTGTCCCCTGCTGGCGGCTACCTCTGCAGTATCCATGCTCCAGGATTGTTTCCGAATGAGTGGATAGTCATTACTCTAGAAAGGCTTGTTTGGGGACGACTCAAGCAAGGGGAGAAAGGTTTGCCCTGAGAGTGACATTTCGATGGAAAGCTCATGTGTATTCATAAGTGCATTTGAATTCTGGAAACTAACTCTGAAATTGAATGCAGAGTTCAGCTGCCAGTATGCGGGTGCAGGAATCCCGAGTATTCATTCATTTATTTTATCACCACTGCAAGATTTTGAAAATGAAAGGATCACATTCTGCTGTCTTTCAAAGCATGATTCATAGGAAAACTGTTTGCAGCCAACAGAGAAAAACAATGAAGCCCTGAGTAGCTTTCTTGGAGAAGCAATTAACTGGTGGTCGTCACTGATTTATGTGACATCTGGGATTTAGTGGGGAATAATGCTGAAATGCCTTCACGTGCAGTCCAAAGGTGACAGATGAGGTCCCAAAGGCAGGCTGCGCACCAGGCATGTTCTGTGTGCTGTCCCGGGTTGGGGAGGGAGCTGTGTTCTCTCCCTGTGGTGACAAGGCAGTCCAGAGGGAGGATGTTGAGAAGGCCACACGGATTCTGTCAGAGCCTCTCTTGGGACGCTGCCCTGGGAGCCCCAAACCATCCCTAGCGAGCCTATAGTTTAGGGGTCCTGGCATCATGGCTCCGTGGATAACAGCTCTGATTCTTCAAAGGCAGGATGCAGAGTGGGGGCACACCTGCGTCCTTGTCCTATTGCAGAGGAGTAAATGCTCCCTAAATTCCCTGCGGTTTTGAGACAACTCAAAACACTCCACCAAGCCTCTGGTTGTATCTCAGAACAAATACAAATTCGGTAATGGTACAGCTATCAATATTGTTAACAGCTCAGGTGACTGTAATGGACAGCTGGGAACTGCAAGTTTATTTTCAGTCTGGGACTCCAGAGGAAGTTCCAGAAATGAGTTGGGGGGCCCTGGCACAGCTTTCCTAAGTCAGAGTGTGGTTATCCTAAACCCAGCTGCCCTACATCCCCCATTCTGTGCACTGATCTTGTTCTCTCCTAGCTCTCCCCATGACCTGCACCCCTTAGTAATATAAAAGCTCTGATCCTGGTGGGCATGGTTGTCTGCCAGGCTGACTACATTTCCCAGAGGCTGCTGCTGCTGCTGCGTGTCATGGTCATGTGATCATGAGCTGCCCAATGGCTGTATGCAGGAGCACCAGCCCTTCAGAGCTTAGGAGTGTGTCTCTCTCCCACCCTTCTTCCTGCTGCTTGGAGCACAGTGCCAGCACAGTGTTGATTGTTCCACTGGGGGAGACCTTCCAGATAGCTGTCTTCTGGCCAGTAAGATTTTGGAGGGAGAGGGGACTAAAGAAGGGACTCACATTATGCATGTGAGGAAAGCATCTTGTCTGTCCTTGTGCCAATCCTGTCTTTTTATTTTCTTTGTTTCTGATGTTTTGGCATCTGAGGTTTCATTGATTCTGGAAAGACTTGCTTCTCTCAGGGCTAGTCAATTACTAGAGAGCTACAATTGCCTAGATGTGTGCTTTTCCTATGCAAACCAACCTATTCAGGGGACACACACACACACACACACCCCCTACTCTCTGCAGATATTCTCCCTGCCCTAATCACACCAGGGCCAGGTACCAAGAAAGTGCCAGGTCCTCAGAGCCTCCTGGAATTATCCAAACTAGTCAACCCTAAGCCTGCTTGTACTGCCACATGTTCCTGCCCACAGAGACCATAATAAAGACTGCTGCCCATCTTCCTGCCTGCCCTGCCTCCTGAGCCACCCTCTGGCTTCCCCTGGTGTGCCCATCCTCTGGGAACTGTGAATAACAAACTCTCTTCAATGACACCCATTGATCTGCTGACCCCACCACACCCAGATAATAATACAACCAATATCTTAAAACAGTTCCCCACCTGTTGTACTTGTATTATCACAGGATACAGAAATAAATAAATGGGCTTAAATCTCTGTTGGTTTGAGAACTGGTATTTTATTTTTATATCTTATTCCCTGTTTACCTCTGTGTAGTATTGTTACTCTCATAAATATTTTTTTTTCTTTTTTCAGATTTAAAAAATGATACCTGTGTGTTATAAAACTTCAGGACACACCCAAGATGGGAGACTAGCAAGATCTCAGGTTCACCTCATCCCCACAGTTACAACAAAACCACTTCTAGATATAAACTATGGCCTTCAAAAAAGAGCTGAGGGGTATATCCTGGTGGCCTAGTAGATAAGGCCAATGGACACAGTCCACATGCATCCCAAGGACCCAGGTTCAAGACCTGGGGTCAGGAGAACGGCCAAAATGAACAACTAAATAAAATAAATGAGATGCTTCTTCCTTCTCTCTTCCTGTCTGCCTGCTGGTCTTCATTGCTATTTTCCTTTTTCCTTAACGAACAAAACAAAACCAAAACAGGATTGGAAGGCTAGCATCTTTACAAAGAAAGATAATAGAAAATATTGGAAAGGGTGGGAAAAGCTGAGACACAATCTCACTGGAACACCACCCAGGCACAGTGACTCTAAGCTGGGAAGGACACCAGTAAGCCAGAGCCTCTTCAATGACTGCTGGGCTTACGCTACATTGGATGCTCCGGCACCTATGATTTGTGTCCTAGAGGAGAGCATGTGCGTCTGGAGTAGAAAATGATAAGACATTCCTTTGGCGTTCCAGAACATTAGAACTCTGGGGGAGTCGAAAGATGAAGTGCACACAAACCTAACTGAAGGATTTATTTTCATTTGTTGAAGCAAAAACTTAAGCAGGAGAGAGGAGCAAAAATAGTCTTCCAGTGAAGACACCCCATTGGGGTTTCCTCTGCAGGCTCTCTCGTGTCTGTGTGGCACCCTGGTGGACACCATATTGCAGCCAGGCCCTGAGGGGGAGAAGTCCTGCCCCCACCACCCGCACCCTCACACCCCTGCAGTTGGATAGTTTGCTTTCCAGAGTATGGATCTCATACTGCAGTTCTAACAGCTGCCACACCACAATGGCCTGAGGTGCGCAATGCTGAAACTGAGCCTTCAATCCCCCGGCACAGGTAACTGAGTGCTTTAGTGCAAAGCTCAATTTGTGGAGTTTTCTGGGAGTAAAATGCAGTGGCAGCAATCTCTGGGAGGATAACAGAAAGGCTCCAGCAGGTGGAAAAATCTGCCCCTTCCCTGCTTGGGGCCACCACTAAATAAGGCTCACATCCCCACCTCCCAGCTTGCAGTCAGCCTGAAGCCCCCAGGTCTGACACTAGAGCTCCCATCCTGGGCTCCCCAGGGCTTGCTGCGAACAGATTAGACATTCTCCCTCCTGGGTTACAACCCAGCTAGAAG
>RJWH01005456.1:0-76269 GCA_004363575.1 Solenodon paradoxus
GTGTGTGTGTTGACTTGTGGTGTGTGTGTGTTGACTCGTGGTGTGTGTGTTGGGGTGTGCGCTTGTGTGTTGGCACGTGTGTGTGTTTGCCGTGTCAGCTGTGTGCGCCCGCGAGGACCGGCGTGGAATAAAGGGAAGACGAGCCGAGGAACCGGAGCCCGTCCTTATTCTCTGCACAGATAAGTGTGTCAACAAAACCAAGTGCAGCAGAACCCAGTGCCCAGGCCGCCAGGGGCCTCTCCTCGCGCTAAGTAGCCCTGGGCACGTCACTTAACCTCCCCAGCCCGTGTCTCTGGCTGTGAACGGAGATGCCTCTGCCCCTGACTCAGAAAGGCAGGCCAGGCGGGACTTTCTGGAAGCAAAGTACGGCCGAGTCCTCACAATACAGAGGACAAACCCACTGAGGCGCCCCAGCCCCAGCCCCGAGGGCTCTGTGTCTGGGCGCCGCCCTGTCATGCGGAGCCAGCAGGCGGGACACAGAACGAAATGCCACGAAAGCCTTTGTTTGACAACACCTCCTGGATGCTTATGTGACCCGTCCGCGTGTGCAGGTGGGACGGCTTTGGAAGCGCACAAGGAAAATAGCGCTGCCCCACCCGGCCTCCCGGCCGTCTCCGAACCTGACCAGGAGCCGCCATCCTGGGTGACAGTCACGATCTCCGTCAGGGCTTCCTTCCCGCTCGGCGTGAAATCTATATTCGTGCCTCCCCCCATCTCAGGGCTGCTCCGGCAGAACCCAAAACGCAAGGGAAGGATCGATTTTAACCTATTTTAAAACATTTGATCTCATTTGATATTTCTAGTTTTCAGCGGCTTCCAGCAAATAGATGAAAATAAATGTCTTGTCACAGGTTGTCCTGTGCTCTATGCCTTTTGAGTTTCAAAGACTCCTGGAGAGAGACAGCGCATCCGCTATGCGCCAGCTCGGGGTCTCAGGGTTCTCCAGCGGTCACTGCTCACAGGTCTGTTTTTCAGAGCCTTGAGGAATGACCGAGTGGATTATTCGCTCTGAGGTGTGGCAGGTGATGTTTGTCGGAGGCTCACGGCTGTAATCACGGAAAGGGGTGACGCAGAGGAGAGAAGCAGGCTCCCGAGTACAGGGGGCGGGACAGTGTACTCCTGTGGGTCTTTTCAAGGCTAGAGATCGAATTCTGATCTCGACAAGGAGGAAGAGCAGTCCAGGAGCAGGAATGGCACCGCTGTTAGCTTTCGTCGCTGCAGCCTCATCAGCGTGATGGCCCACTGCCTTGACGAAGCCTTCCCTCCCTAAATAATTAATTTGCTCTTATGCAACAGTGTTCGCCTCTTAGAAGTCTTAACACATAACACCGAGGACCCAGACTCACCAAGCCCACTTCCAAACACATACATAATTGCCTTGGAATAATGAGCAATTAGCCTTGGTAAAGGAAGACGCAGCATTCATAGACCATACTCATTCAAAGCAGATCTTAGCTGTTTGGTTCTGGGAAATTCTATGAACACATCCATTCGTGAACCTGCGTGGTTGATAAGTTCAGTTAGCTGGAATATGTTAACTGGTTCAAAGGAATAGTTCCACTGTAAATATTTAACCAATTTGTTTCACAAGCATTTACACCAACCAGACTTTTTGTGTTTTGTTTTAAGTGAAGGTTGGGAATGAAGAAGTGGGGTCCCTGCCCCATGCGTCTTGGGAACTCGGTACACATGATTGATCCACCGCGGGTGGGTAGTATCTTCCTCATCTGCCAAGAGTTGGGGTGTGAAATGCACGTGAACGCTCTCCCACCCACGGGGATGCTGGGCTTCTGGCGGGCAGAGCTTTGGTGGAGGAAGACAGAAGAGAAATCTTTGGTTCTTAGTCTTCGTCTGCCTCTGTTCTCATTGGATCACAGAATCTGAGCCCCTGCCTCTCCAGGTGAGGGGACGGGCCTGACCGGCTCTCAGGTGACATCGCTGTCTTCTCTGTGTGCAGATGGAAACTCATTCCCTCCAGCCCCATCAAGGGAGCTTGGCGTGAGGTGGGCGGGGCAAGAGGGCACCGAGGTTACGCAGTGCCCTTCCACCCCCGGGCCCCCCAAGCCTTCCACCAGGCCGCCAACAAGGTATGTTCACATTTTCTTTTTTGATCTTCAACTAGTCCTAGGGAAACACAAGGCAGACAAGATGTTTGCACACTTTGGTGTATTTCATTAATAATAAAGATGACAGAGGAGGCTGGAGGTCAGACAGTCATAGAATGCAGGCCCCCTCTGCTGTCAAAGAGCGGGTCCCCCTCCTAAAACGGAGCCATAACACTGACGCAGGACGCAGGAACTGGACTGCACTGTCATACAACACGATGCTCTCTCCCTGGTATCTGATGCCTTGGGGTTCAGCTTTAGCCTGGCCAGCCCAGGTCACAGTACCCCAAAGTCTGCGTCTGCTGGCGTGCTGTCGGGGAAGAGCACTTTCCAGGCACCGCTGGGCAGCCCTGCTCCTCCGACACAGCGGGGACGGGGTGGGCAGGTGGCACTGACTCGGTTTCTCCGCTGCTCTGGGAACACCTTCCTTCCAGGGTCACGAGAAGTCGCCCTGGGCCTCCCGTGTTCAGTGCTGGTGGACGTGTTCTTTCTCTTTTTGTCTTGTTATTGCTACTTCTGTCCTTCCGACTGAAATCCTGCGTCCTGTGTCTCAGGCTGGGAGTCAGTCCTCACCGAGGGGCGGGCGTCGGGCGCCACACGGCAGGCTTGGAGCTTCTCCAGACTGGGGTGTCCTCTGCTCCCAGGGTCAAAACATCAGCTCTCTGGAAATGGGTGTCTTAGAATTCTTGGTAAAGTCGATGCTCTCTGGGGGATCTCAGCCAGTCTGCGTCAAGAGCAGGGCAAGGACAGGGGCCCAATGAGTTCCCCAGACGAGCTGCCTCCTGAGCAGGGGACTCCCCAGAATCATCAGCCTCAGTAAGTGCGGTGTGTCCACCTGCTGGGGTCAGCTAAGGAGCAGGGGTGAGGGTCAGAATGCAGAGGGACGGAGTCGTTCGGAACTTTGTAAAGGGCTGAGCCCGTGAGTCTGGGAATAAGGCCTCAAGGCGGGACGTTTGGGGGATGCTCTCAGGCCGATCACCTCAGGCGCCCCCTGGAAAAACTGGACCGAACGGACTGGAGTGAAGTGGAAGGTGCCATCTAAGAGCGTTTCAGCTGGTAGTTTGCCTGCTGTAAATAGAATGCCTTCTTAGTGTTTATTTACTTGCTTTTTTTTTTTTTTTTTTTGCCAGATTGCATGTTTGAAATTTTTCTTTTTTGATCTTTAAGTAGTGCTGGGGGAAACACTTATAAGGCAGACAAGATGTTTGCACATTTTGGGGTGTATTTCATTAAAAATAAATATTACACAGAAGGCTGTAGGCCACTCGGCTGTCGTGTAGTTAGCGGAGGAGAGCCCTCTGCTGTGGCCGCGGTGAGGCCGCCCCCTCCGTGGCCAGCTGTCGGCGGCCGCCATGCTTTGCCTGCGAGCCAAGCTGGAGATTTTAAGCATTTCTAGACTCTGTGCTATATTATAAGATTTATAGCTCTGTACATTTTGTGCAGTGATAGAAAGTTACTGCTCTATATCATCATTATTCTGAAATCTCGAGGCCTTTGCAATAATTCAGGACTTTGACAATGAAGGATTTAGCCAAAGAATCTGGCTCATCTCTCTGCTCTTATTCTGGTAAGGTTTTGAATTAATCCAACTGAAATTTTAAGAGAAGGTGCTTATATTTTTCCAATAGCAAGTGTGATGATTACATTTTTATCCTTTCGCTATCTTTTTAACCCTTTACGAATATTTAAAAACCTGCTTTGCCTGTGATTTCCCCTCCGTAGGCTGCTGTGAAGAACCTACAACCCCACTGGTGGGCTCATTGACTAACTGCCACTCACTGCTCGCCAATGAGTGGACAGATGGGGAAGGCCAGCTCTGTCCCCTGACAGAGACGATTCTGTGACCAACACTGGCCGCACACTGTTTCAGGCCTTTTTAACTCACAAGAAGGGAAGGCTGAGCCTCAGCTATTTCTTTAAGTCTTAATACACCTTTCCCTTTAGACTCCTAAATAAGATGAAACCTGCTTCGGAAATTCAGAGTTCCCATCAAAGAGGAGTTTTAGGCCTGTGATTTGGAAACACAATCTGATGGTTACGCTGCAAAGGAACATTTTTTTAAAGGTCGTATTAGAGTTTCTGGGCAGGCGAGCGTGGGGAGAGGAGCACCCAGAGGAGACCTGCAGCCTTCCCCCAGACCTTGCTCTCCGCATCTTTTCTGTCTGACTGTTCCTGAATAAGACCCTTGGTAATACATCAGTGATCTAGTGAGTAAAATAAGATTAAAAAAAAAACCTCCAATAATAAATAAGTAAATAAATAGTTACATTATCAGGGGAAAGAAAGGATGTGCTGAATACCTACTAGGAGCGAGGCGCTTCCCCGAATTGTCGAATGAAGTACAAATTACAGGCCTATGGCATGAGGTAACAGGTCGAATTATGAGCCCCCCACCAAAGATGTGTTCAAGCCCTGACCCCACTCCCCAGGACTTGCGACTATGACCTTATTTGTAAATGGCTTCTTTGCAGGTGTCATCAAGTTAAGATGAGGTCCCACTGGATGAGGGTGGGACCCAATCCAACGACAGGTGTCCGAAGAGAAGGCTGGACGCGAGACTCCAGGGATGCACACAGGTCCTGCGATGGCAGAGGCGGAAGCTGAAGGAGCCAGGCGCACGCCAAGCCCTGGGAACGGGGCCCATGGTTCCCCCGCGCAGAGCCACCCTGCAGCCCCCGATTCTGGACATCAGCCTCCTGAACCTTGAGAGAACCAGCTTCTGCTGTCATGTACCCCACGCGTGGCTTCGTTTCTGTCGCCATGTACCTGTGCCTGGCACACCTTAGTGCAGGCCCAGGAAAGGAATGCCAGGCCCAGCGAGGCTTCCTCTGTTTCCTGTGAGAAGCTGGACGATCCCCTAGTTCGTCCGTGATGGCGGTGCGTTCCAACCCAGGGCCGACGTCGGGTCACATAGGCTTCTCCCGGTCACCTGCCAGATCACGGCAAGCGTGACTGCAAGCTGCTTTCCTTTTCCCGTGAGCGTACAGCCACGGGACTGACCGCGACAGCCTGGTGCCCTAGCAGGGAGACCCCGCAGCCAGTACCCAGCCTTGAAATAACAAAGACCCGAGAGATTATCACAGGTGGTGCCGGGCGCGGCACCTGCTGCCCGCAGGTGATGTGACGTTGTGCAGGCGCGGGTTAAATATCCGAAACACGACGTCTTAGAGGCACCTGCCAGACACCCCTGTTCCCAGCGAGCTCCCAGGTCCCGCAGCAGATCCGGGAAACAACTCAGATGTCAAATACTTTGTTTTCAGTGTTTCCTGCCTCTCCTCAAAGATGTGATTCTGGTTTCCTCCGGCATAGGTACCATTTTGAGACTCAGGTCAAGCCCCTATAACCTCTCCAGGATATTAGTTGGAAGCAGCTATACATAAAATAATAAACTTAACATCAACGTTTTGGGTTTTACCATTAACATTCCCAAGGGTAAATAAATTCAGCACATTTGAGCGGGACAAACACAACCAAGTTTCTGGCTCCAAGTCATGGCCACAGGCAGTTGATTTAGAAGTTGCCTGCGCAGGAAAGCAGGGCTGAAACACCTGAACGGGACACGGGGCTGTGGCAGGTGCAGGGGGCTGGGTGGGCGGGGTCTGTGTCGGCCTGGTGGCCTCCAGAAAACGGGGTCCTCTCTGTACAGCAGTGGGGCTCGGGACCAGGCCCACGTGGGTCCCGATCTTTGACGAGCTCCTCGAAAAGGCCACTTGCAGACAAACTTTCCAAACATGACAACTAGCATCAGATGGCCGGTGAGTGACCGTGCGGCCCCTCCCCTGCCCCACTCAAGGCAAACCTGTCAGGAGGCAGCGCCACACACACCCCTGCCTCCCAGCAGCTGCAGGGATCCTGGGAAGCAGAGGAAGAAGAGAGCCTGCCTTGGTCAATGTTTTCTTCTTTCACGGTGTACGGATAGGGCAGGTGGGAACCTCGGGCATTTCCAAAGCTAGGAGGGGCGGCGCGCCCGGCCTCATCCCCGCTGCAGCTCATCTTCATTCTCTGTCCGATTTCAAGCTCTCTGACCCAGAGATGTTTTTGGACATTTAGACAAGTCTCGAGAAGCTCAAAACTCTCCTCAGAGCCACTTCCGAGGGTTAGGAACCACGTCGGCATACTGACTTCAGCTCTTCCTTTGACAATGTGATGGAGCTAAAATCCGCATCGCAGAGGATCCGCCGCTTACAGCGCACACTGTCGCGGGTCTGGATAAATTACGTTATCATCTTAATCATGGAGACTATGTGACATGATATTCGCCGTTTTACCCATTTTTAAGTGTGCAGTTCAGGGGCATTCACATCACAGCGTCGTGTGACTACCCCCGCCATCCACGACACCTCTTTTCATCCCCCGAAGAGAAACTGCCCCAGGGAACCACGACCCAGTCACCTCACCGGGAGCCCAGTGCCTCCTCTCTCCATCCAGCCTGTCGATGTGCCCGCTCTGTTTACATCACACGGGGGGGATCGTAAGTGCGTGCTCGCTTGTGTCTGACATGTCTGACGCAGCAAGCCACTTTCCAGGTTCTATGTTGTAGAAATTTCAGAAACCCTTTCTGGTTTTTTTGGTCAAATAGTTTTCCCATTGCATGGATAAACCCTATTTTTAAAACCTTTTTATCTGCAGAAGGACTGTGTTTCACCCTTCGCTATTGTGAGCCCCTGCTTTCAATTCCTTAGGGCACATAAGTAAGAGGAGAATTCTGGGTCATATGGTAATTCAGTGTTTTGAGGAGGCGTCAGATTATTTTCCGTGGCAGTGGCTCTGTTTTCCATTCCCATCAGCAATGTTTGCAAGTTCCAATTTCTCCACATCTTGGCCATTTTCTTCTATTCTATTTTTTCTCTCTTTTTTCAAAGCTGTTTAAAGGATGTGAAACATATTGCGGTTATGATTGGCATTTCCTTAATGACTATGATATGGAGCCGCTTTTCAGATACTTGTTGGTCACTTGCAGATCTTCTTTGACACAATGTTTATTCAAGCTCTTTGCCTTTTTAAAAATGGGTGTTGTTTGTCTTTTTATGGTTCGGTGGTAGGAGTTCTTTACATACTCTGGATGTTAAGTCCTCATCATGCATATGATTTCCAAATACTGTCTCCCATTCTGGAGGTAGGATTTTTATTTTTCACTTTAATAATGTCTTTGAAACAGAACAATTTTTAATTTTCAGGAAGTCCATTTCACCTATTTTTGTTTATTGCTCTCATTTTTGGCATCCTGACCTTTTTTTTTTTTAAGATCAGATCCAACAACTGATAGAGATGCAGTCTCTTCTCTCCTCTTCCCCAGTCCAGCTGCTCTTCCTTCTCAGAGGTACCCTTCTCGTGGACTTGATGTTCATTTCTGATCTGCTTTTATAGCTCTAATACTTATGCATAGAATAACTAGCATATAGAGAGCTACATAATATATAATATCAAATATATGTACTATATATGTATATGCAGTAAAGAGTATTCTTTTGCATGACTTTAAACGCATACCCAAATAGTATCATTTTCTTTCTGCACTGTTTCCTCTGAGCCCACGTGTAGGATCCATCCATGCTGATCTACCTTTCCCTGGCCCTCTCTTTCCATTGCTGGAATCTCACTCACTCAGATATCAGCGAACGATACTCGAAATCTTTAACCACGGGCATGGCGGTGGTGCCAGGCAGCATGTGCTCTTCAAAACCACATCCCGTCCAGGAACCTGGACACCTGGCGACCTAGCAAGCCAGCTTCCACATGTTATTTCCCCATCCATTATCACGACCTCGAGATTGTTTCCAATGTTTTTACTATTATAAACAATATTGCTGGAAATATTCACCCAGCCATCTCTTCGTGCACATCTGGGAGGACTTCTGTTGAGGATGGGTGGTCTGCGACACACATGTTCTACTTCATTTCTCCTGTTGTATCAGAATTGCGGTGAGGGCCTGAAGCTGAAGACCAAAGCCATTGCGGGCCCCACATTCCATGTAACCACCATGATGTCAGCAGTTGGGATCAGCTACCTCCCAGGCAGGCGTTGTAAGAGGCACCGACGCTGAGGGCAGGTCTTCTCTAACCACCCCACCTGGGTCAGCTGAAGGGAGCATGGCAGAGAAGGGGTCCTTTGGAGAATGCCAAGATCACAGAGAGGGGAGGTTCTCACTGTCCACATTTTCATAACCCACCATGCAAGTCGGGGCAGGAAGACCAGAGCAGCCCATGATAAAGATGTCCTGGGCACCCTTCTCCTCCCCTTCCAGCCTGAGCTAGGTCAGAGCCTAGCGGCCCTCTTGACGAAGATGGGGGAGCGCTGGGATTTGCAGAGGACCTACTGCCGCCAATGTGTAGAGAAAGAGGCAAGGAGAGGAGGCAGGACTGAGAGAGAGGCAGCCAGAATCCCCACGCTGTTGTTGTCCGTGAGTCGAGGCACACGGCCGTGATGAGCCAGCTTGGGGAGTGCCCACGGAGGTGCCATCTGCAGGTGTCGTGTTCTGTGAAGACACCGCAGCAGGCGGAGGCCACTCAGACAGATTACATCTCATGTCAGGCCTCACCCAGGGCACAGGCCCCCACGGAGTCTGCAGGAAACACATACACGAGTGCCCCACAGGAGCCCAGGCTTTGGATTCCTCGTGTGGAGGGTCACTGGCAGCTCGCTGCCACGGGCCTGAGGAGCAGAAGTTGCCACAGAGAGGTCTGCAGGCAGGTCTGAGCCCGTGCTTGATCGTGTTAGAAGGAACTCGGCCGTCTTCCTGTTCCTCTTCCCATTGAACTCGAGGACGGGGGCGGTCATGGCCCAGCTCCCCGACCGCGGGCTCTGCTGGCAGAGAAGGAGAAGTGCTTTCGCAGTTAAGAGACAGAAGCTTTAAAACAAGTAGGACTGAATTTCAAACACGCCAGTCAGTCTGTTCTAGTAAGTAAAAGTGGACAAAACCTGGAGAAAGTGGCCCGTGGACGGCAAGGAAGCCTGTTCCTCAGATGCCCTGGGCTCCACATGGCCTCACGCGGCATTTGCAGACAGAATATAATCTTGTCGTGTTTGTGACCCAGTGACCTGGGGCTGCTCAGGGGTCACACTGCGCACTCCACACGCCTGTGGCGATGGGACGCTCAGGTCTCTCCACGAGGGGCCAGCTTACAACCCCTCCCCAGCAGGAAATGAGAGCTGTGTGCCCACCTGATGGGTGTGCAGTGATGTCTGTGCTTTTAAACCTTTCTGTCTCCTTTTCCATCAGACAAGTCATCAATTTTGAGCAAGAAAACAATTTTCACCTAAACCTAAGAAAATTGCCACTGTAAACATGGGCCCTTTTTCCATTTTCATAAAGTGAAGTTAGTTAATGTCCCAATTTTAAGTCAGTGATCTCAAAGTGGCAAAGACAGCTCGGATCAGCACTTCCCCTTCCTTGGGTCCCTGGAAATCTCTTCCGTCCTCCCTTTCTTCTTCCCCTCCCATGGTGGTCATGGTGTCTTGTCCATGATGCATTTTGCTTAGGGGCTGAGATTGTCTGGCAATAGTTTATTTAACACAGATTCACTGCAGGGATTAGAATTTATGATACTAACACAAGCCAGTAGCCTACCTGACGATGTCTCTTAATAAGCCAATAAGGAAAGAGCCTACTCCAAACAGATGTATCGCACCATTGTTCCCGGCAAAGGGGATGAAAGAAAAGTCCAGACGGAGCGGAGGTATGCCTTTCTAGAAGGTGGCCCTTGGGAGAGCCAGCCCTTACAAGTATCAGTGGGTATCACTGTCGGGCACGGAGGCAGCGGGTCCCCAGGCATGTAGCCCGCGGGTGATGGCACCCAGGCCCGGGGGCTGCTCCAGAGGTTGTCACTCCAAGTTATATGCCTGAACCCCGGCAACAAGAAGTAGCCTTGCCCAGTCAGAAAGAGCTGTCCCTTCCCCTCCTGAGATCACCGCCGTCTAGAGGATGACTTGATCATGACCAGAGCCAAGGTCTTCAGGGCCACTGAGACCAGCTTTGTTCATACCTATCAGTATCATGCAGCGGGTCTCGCCTCTTGGGTTTTTTCTTTTCTTCATTTATTTGTAATGAAGTTTATTGAAGGAGCATCAGAACCTTTCATAGATTTCAGGTGAGCTTCATCGGCCGTCAGCACCTGACATAATACTCTGCTCCCACCACCAGTCCAGTTCTTCCTTCACCATAGAAGTGACCTTCACCCAGTTCCTTCCCTCTCCTACCCTGAAACCACCAATCAAACCTCCTGGATTTTAGAGTCAAAGCGCATTGTATGAGGGACACCACCACCAACACCCTGATGCCAGCGACCACTGGTCCTCGCCTGTCCACATGCCAGAGTTCAGTAAAAAAGTCCTACTGTCCAACTTCCAATTTAAGTTCAAACCACCAACAAATCAGATAAGCTTTCAAAACACGGAATTGAAATCATAAGTCAGCACAACAGGCCCCCACAACAGGGCCCCCGCGGTCCTGGGGGTCCCAGGGAGTCAGCTCGGTGGGGTGTGAGCCACCCCGGGGGGCGGGCCCCAAGCAGGGCTCCCTGCTCCCATCTCCGCCCCTCCGCCGCACCCCTGCTGACACCAGCCTGCGGCCGCCATCTGGTCCACCAGCCGCGTCTCCACTGCAGACTCACCTCCCTCCAGGGCTAGGCATGCACCCCACCTCCTCCTCCCACCCCACCGCCAGGGCCCTGGGACCCTGGGACCCATGCTGACCGGGACAGGGGGCCACACCTGGCGCCCGCCGGAGGGACTTTGACCAGCTCCGCGCACCCTGCGCCCCTTGGTCCTCAAGGCCCGCCTGCAGCTGACAGCGGCCTGCTGCCCCGACAGTGCGAAGGGAACGAAGAGCGCGCAGCTGGGTGTGAGGACCACTGCAGCACAGACTGCACGAGGGATGGTGTGATGGAAAGTAGCGTCAGCCCTGGTGCTGTAAACTGCTGTTGACCGAGAAAAGAAACACGAGCCTGCAGGACGGAGAAAGAGCATCTGCGCCCACCCGGCAGGTCCTGGGAACGGCTGTGATGTGTCGAGCGCGCCTGACAAAGACAGACACCCTCAGACTGGCTTCTCGCTTGCACTGGCCCCTCCGTGCGTGCCTTGTCTTTCACCGGGGCTGAGGCTCTTTGAAAGCTGAAACTCAAGACAGAGCTGGACTGGGTTTTTCACGGATGTGTTTCTCGCACACCCGCTCCCCACGTTCCCTCCCTTTCTGCCGCCCCCTCCCTGCACGGTCCAGGATGCCAGATGCGGGTAATTAAGCCAGTGTGCTTCCCCAAGTGGAACTGGTTATTGGTGAACACTTCCCAAATCAAACAGAATCACTGATCACCTTTGCAGGGAAGCCGTCACCTGCTGGGCTTCCAAGAGCTGCCGGATTGTTTGAGTCCCAGCAGGCGGGGTGGGGGTGGCTGGGGCGTCCCCCCACTTAATCACTGCTCGTGTTTCTTAAGCCCTGGCCGGGCGTGTGGCTGGACGCCCTCACAGAGGGGATTTTGACAATTAGCAGGAGCTGCTGTCTTTACTCTCTGAGCCGTGATAATGAATGCCTTAGGACATTTTTATGAGTCGGTATGTGCCTGGCACATGACACCTAGTACCGAGAGCATCAATTACATCTGACCCTTTTAAAAGGATGGGGAATTAAACAAAGAGGCCATTTTGTCCATTTGGTGTGCAGCTAACTTCTAGCAGGTAATTGAAAATACGAGTGAAATGAAATGAGAGGAGAGGGTCTGTTTGCGAAGCAGCCACTACCCAGTCACCTGTCCAGAGGCCGGAAGCATACCCTCCTCGTGTCACCAGTCCCAGTTCTGGCCCTCGCTCGTGCACTGAGACCAAGCCAGCGGCCCGAACATCCCGGCCCAGCCCGCCCTGGAGCCTGGAGAGCCTGGAGGTGCTTGAAGTGAAAAAAAAAATGCAAACACTTTTCATTTTTAGAAGAGCGTCAGGTTCATAGCAAAAAATAGGTGGATGTTACAGAGATGGCCCAGAGGCCCCCAGTGCACCGTCTCCCCGACTCGTGACAGCTCCAGCAGAGGGCACGCCTCTCACAGAGGACTTCGTTTCTGGGAGTGTGACAGCACTTCGTTCTTTGCAGTTCCCTGCTCGACACGTCCCAGTGTCCAGAGCTCACAGCAGAGTCCCTGCCGGCGGCGAGCTCTCTGTAGGTTTGAATGCGCGTATAATGTGCATCCGTCAGGAAGGTGTCAAAAGTGTGGTGGTTTCTCGGCCCTGAAAACCCTCTGCGCGCAACCTATCCATCCTCCTTCCCTCCCCACCAGCCCCTCAGCCGCTGGTCTCTCTACTGTTGCCACAGTCGGCTCTTTTCGAGAATGTC
The DNA here is from genome assembly GCA_004363575.1 of Solenodon paradoxus. NCBI lineage: Eukaryota > Metazoa > Chordata > Mammalia > Eulipotyphla > Solenodontidae > Solenodon > Solenodon paradoxus. Next base: position 12,422 of record RJWH01005456.1, read on the forward strand.
TTGTACAGAAACTGAACCGTCAAGTTGGCAGCCTTTTCAGGTTGGCTTCAGCGACGTGCGTTCGGCTCCCCCGCATCCTCCGCAGACTGAGAGCTCATTCTTCTCTGTACTGGAGGATGTTTCGTTGTCTGGAAGGACCATGGTCCCTTACCCAGTCACCTGCTGAAGAGCATTGTATTTGCTTTCCAGTTTTAATAATCATGAAAAAACCTGCTATCTACTTTTATGTGTCAGTGTATGTGTGAACACATGCTTCAAGCCCTCTGGATAAGTTCCGAGGATGCGGATCACACAGTCTATGGTATAGTGTAATCAGTTTTATAAGACACTGCCAGACTCTCTTCCGAAGTGGCTGCACAGCGCTGTGTGTCCTCCAGCAGAGAATGAGAACCCCCATCTCTCTGTGTCCTCGCCAGCGTTTGGCGCCATCACAGTGCTCTGGGTGTTGGTCACTTTGAAAGGCAGGCGGTGGAATCTCATTGTTGCTTTAATTTGCATTTCCCTGATGGCGTGTTCTGGGGTGTTTAATTGCCACCTGTGTGTCTTCTTTGGCGAGGTCTTTGCCCGTTTCTGATGGGATGGCTCATTTCCGCACTGCGAAGGGGTAGGGGCTCTGTGTCTGTCCTGGACAACCGTTCTTCATCAGGTGTGGTTTTTGCAAGCCTTTTCTCTCAGTCTGTGCTTTGTTTCCTCATTCTCTCAACAGTGTCTTTCACCAGAGCAGAAGTCTTCCATTTTAATCAAGTCCAGATTACGTATTCCTTTTGTCATGAATTTCGCCTTTGGTGTTGTATCTAAAAAGTCATCTCCATACTCAAGGTCATGTATATCGACTTCTTAGGAGTATAATTTTGTAATTTGCATTTATGTCTATGATCCATTGTGAGTTAGTGTTCGTGAAGGGTGTGAGGTCTGCGCTCAGATCCATTTCTCTCACGATGTCCAGTGTTGCAGCGTCTGTGTTGAAGAGGCTCCTCTGGTCCATGATACCCTCTGCCCCTCTGTCAGTCAGCTGACTGTATCTGTGGCTCCCTAGTCCGTTCCACTGATCTGTCTGTTCTTTGGCCAATACCACACTGTCTTGATCACTACAGCTTTACAGTAAGTCTTGAAATCAGTAGTGTCGTTCCTCTTACTCTGTTCTTCTTCAGTATCATGTCAGCCATTCTGTCTCCTGTCTTCCCACGCGAACGTCAGCATCAGTCTGTTAACATCCACAACACAAGCCGATGGCATTTTGACTGGCGTTGCATAGACTCTACAGATGAACCGAGGAAGAACTGGCATCTTAACATTTTAGGTCTTTCTACTCATGAACGTGGAATATCTTTCCCTTTATTTAGTTCCGTGGTCATTAGAATCGCGTAGTTCCCCTCACCTAGCATTAACACACATATGTTTTAGTTTTATGCCTAAGCATGTTATGTTTGGGGGTGCTGATATAAACGGTACTGTGTTTACGTTTCAAATTTCACTTTTTCATTGCTGCTGTATGAGAAAGTTTTATTTTAAGACAATTATTTTTTAATTTAAGAAGCATCTTTATTTCATTCTTTTATTTGGTTGTTCACACTGACTGTTTCCTGCTGGACCTGGGACTCAAATCTGGGCATATATAGCTTATTCCTTTGGAGGCAGATGACCTAACCACTGCTGCACCAGGGTACGCTGATAATTTCAAATTTAACGAAAAGTAACATGATTAATATAAAGAACTCATGTATATATACACACATATATAACTCATATATAAAGAACTCCTTTACATATATTTATTGATTAAAATTCTGGTCTATTTTTCCTCTTTATAGATAGGGCATAGAGAGAGGATAGATGATTGAGAGACAGGTAGATGATAGATTGATAGATGATAGATAATAAACAGGCAGATGATAGATACATAGACAGATAGATTGATAGATAGATGGATAGATGCATAGACAGATATAAATAAATCGATAGAGAAGAAACCAAGGTCCACATAGATGTGGATTGATATGGTTGTTTGAATTCATGCACAGAACCTGTGACAATAGAGCCAACTGTAAGATAAGAGATTTGAGCTCCACAGACGTTGGGAGTCACAAGGATTCTGCAACCAATCCCCCTCGGATACCAGATGACACTGTAGCTAAGTTTCGGAAGAGTCAAAAGTTGTATGTGGATCTTCAACCATGCAGGGAGGTAGGAGTCCTAACTAAGTCCACGTGGTTCAAGGCTCAGCTCTGCATGTGTAGATGAGCCCCCCACACAGCGTAGACACACACACACAAAATTGCTTTTCTTAACCATTTGAGAGTAAGTTATAAACAGCATGCCCTTCTCCTTAAAATTTTCAATGTATATTATCTAAGAAGAACATTCTTTTACACAATAATTGTATGACTGTCATTTCAAGACACTTACCATGATACAGTGCTGTTATGTAAACTTAGCCCAAATTCAATTTTATCAATTTTCCCAATAATCACCCTTATGGTATTTTTCATCATCACCACCACCACCGTCATCACCATCACTATCATTAAACCTGGGCTCCAGCTTCTTCATCTTTAAACTTGATGATTTATGAAGTTCTTCCAGCATCTACTGTTCTCAATAATATAGGCAAAGCACTTGGATTTGGTAAAGCATAGAGCACAGGATTTAGGAAAAAGAAAAGAGTTTACAAGAAAGAAATAATGGAGAACCACCCCCAGTGTTTAGGCAGAAAGGGAGAGTACCAACTCAAAAATTGCTTTGACACAGTTTGGGACTGTACCTATCTGTCACTCTATCTCTTATCCACCAGAATATCACACAGAGATGAGCCTTGTACTCAGTGGAGCATAAAACTTTTCATTTTATGAAAATTTAAGAGTAGTCACTTCTGGAGTCCAGAAAATTAAGAAACTGTGATTTTCTACTCTTACAGGACATGACGTGAAATATTCTTTATGTCATCTGTGAGTAGAGATGTCTGGTGTCTCCGGTTCATTAGGTGATCAACTTTTCCCTGCTGACCTAAGTACTTAGTTTATTCACTTTAAATCAGAGCCTCACCTGTTCCCCAAAGGGATGCCAAGTGTTCTCGGCACTTGGTGGGGCTCAGCAGGCCAAGGAGTGGTCTCCGGGTGACCGCCAGATTTCCGGGTAAGGAAGAACCTGTTACTTCAGAGAAGCCTGGGATCTGGGCCAGAGATGGACACGGAAGAACAGCTATGTGGCTCAGAAGAGGCTCTAAAATATCTCTCCAGTGTGTCACTGGGAAAGGAATAGACAGACCAATATGAGGTGAGTGCGCCAATGCAGAGAAAAAAAACTTGCACATAATCCTTCCCCGGACAAGAAAAGAATGCCAGAGGGCTGTCTTGGCCCCAGATCAAGTGGCCATCATTAGTAATAGGTACCGACTCTGTCCCAGCGAGACACACATTATCTTGATCTCTCATCGTCCCTATGATGTATTATGACTCTTATTCGGAGGTCAGAAGTCAGACTGAGGAAACATGATCTTTTTGCTTGATTTACACAGTGCTCAGGTGGCAGAGCCTGGCCTTGAACCCAGAAGCTACACGCTTCTGCACCAGTTCATTCTCTTTCTCTTTGTGAGAGTTTGGAGCCACGCGGGCAGACACCATCAGGATGCCTCGGTGTCCCTCCCTGTCGGGACACTTACCACATGCTGTTGCCACGCACAGGGCTCCTGCCTGGCCCCTGCCTGACCCAGTGTGCTGCACTGAGTCCAACCCATGCAGAGCTTGGTGCACAGAAGGCGTTCAACACGTGTGCTGGGAAGAAAGAGAGGAGGGGAGGGAGGAAAAGAAGGAGGATGCAAGGCAGAGAGGGAATAAAGGAAGAAGATGGTAGGAAAACAAGAAAAGCTCTAACTTTATAAGGTTATTGAGAATTGCAAGGGAGCCTAGCTCTGCGATTTAACAACACACACATACACACGCACATGTATATAGACACACAATATTACATTTGGGGCTGTATCTCAGCTAAGAAAATTGCAAATAAGCTAACTGGTCAAAAATTGGTATCTGAGTAAATAAATTAGGCATACACACTCCATGGAAAAATATGCAAATATGAAAAGTAATTGTTGGAAAGACTAGGAGGAGACACCAGAAAACACTGAATAGGATAGAATTACTGTCGTAAAGTGGAAGCATAAAGCATAAAAGCATAAAGCATAAAAATGTGGAGATGTACAAACAGATGAAGTCAGAACAACAGACACAAATGCGTGTACACTCATGACAATCTGATACAATTCTTCAGATTCATAGGATAACACTGGGGACATAGTAAAAGCATAAGAGAAGAATAGTTGTGCCCTGAGGAGTAGCAGTTGGGTCAGCTGCCTTCATCTGCACAGTCCATATACATCCCAAGGACGCAGGTTCCATCCCTGGGCTGGGGCAACTACTAAGATGTATAACTAAATGAAATAAATAAAAAATGGTTCTTCCAACTTCTCCCTCTTCCTGTCTGCATGTATCTTTCCTTAAAAAAAAAAAAAAAAAAAAGATACACCCTGGGTGGAATAGCAGTTGGTCAATCGCCTCTGAAGGAGCAAGCCACATATCCCTGGGTTTGAGTCTTGGGCCTGGGGAGAAAACAACCAATGTCAATAAAAATAAAATAGAAGTGCTTCTTCCTCCTCTCTCTTCCTGCCTTCCTGCCTACGTGAATGAAAAACCGAAAAAGAAAAAAAAGGAAGAAGAATCATTATTGGGGATACCCACTACGGAATACAGTCAAAAGTATTTCAAAGAGTTAAAAGTTGAGCTCCCACACGTGCGACAGTCCCCTTCTGGTCCACGGTCATGGGAAGCAAACCTCTCTCACAGCAGCGCTGCGTCCTTGTGCCCACTGGAGCACGATTCATAGTAATAAAGACAAGGAGCAACCCTGGTGTCCGCCAGCGCATGAGTGGATGAAGGAAATGTCACGCACACACGTAGTAGCATTCAGCCTGAAAAAGAAAGGAAACCTTGTCATTTGCAACAAGTAACATGGATGACCTGGAGGATACTGTCCTCTGTGACATCAGCTAGACAAAGAAAGACAAACACTACATGAATTCCCTTATATTTGGAATCTAAAAAGTCAAATGTATAGAAACAGAGTAGAATGGTGGCTTCTAGGGACTGGGGTGGGAGAAATGAGAAGATGTTGATCAAAGAGAAGAAGCTTTTAGTTACAAGATAAACACGCTCCAGAGACCTAAAGGACAGCACTGCAGGACAGTTAGCAGCACTGTGCCATCCACTGGAAACTTGCCATGAGCATCGCTCTCCAGTGTTCTCAGCACACCCCCGAACTGTGCAAGGGAGCGGTGTGTTCATTTAGTTTCATGGTGGTATTCTTGCATCATAGGCATACATAAAACACCACCTTGTACATCTCAAACATATACAGATTTTATTGTCAATCATACTTCAGTAAAGCTAGAAAAAATTAAAGAATGCACACACAGAAGCAAAACAATGAATAACCATGTGGATTGATTGATTGGCTTACACTAATGTCCAAGATGGAATAACAGGGGCTGGATTTACTCTACCGCCTTTAACAACTAATGAAACAAACAAAAGCAACGCAGAAACAATGGTTTCCAGAGACTGGCCACCAGGTGACATGGCAGACCCCAGGCAGGGGACATAGCAGGTGGCCCCAGGAGGGAGTGGCTTCCGCTGGGCACTTGCAGTCCCCAGGCCTGGGTGAGAGAACAGGAGGGCTGCTCGTAAAGGGTGCTCCAGAGACCAGCACAGGTTTCCTTGTCTTCAGGTGCATGCAGGTGTGTGCCTCTGCCCACGGCAGGAACCTCCGGCTGGAGAGCGGCAGGCCAGCAGCGCCTTCACGTTGTCTCTGGGCAGACAGGAGAGACACTGCCATGCACGGGGCACTGGACAGAGCATTCCGAGGGGCACTGACTCAGCAGTGGGGAAACCAGCTCGAGACTTGGGGCTGCTCAGACCAGCCTCACACATCCCAAGGCACGTCTTAGAGCATCAAACTGCTTCCAAGTAGCTTCATTGCAGCTCAGAAAGAAAGACTCAGCAATGTTGAGGAGAATATGAAGTATCAAGCAGCATACAAAGAAAAAGTCACAATGTCTGATATCCCACCCAAAATTGCCAGACATACGAAGAAGAGAAAAGAGAACTCGTAAGAACGAGGAAGAGTCAGCAGAAAGATTTGGCAATGACGGTGATGCTGCAATGCGCAGAGAAGGATTTTAAAGCAATTGTCATGACTAGAGATCCTGTGCTGAGAAAGACAGAAGAGTGGGGGCATGTTAAGTAGAGGAAAATATCAACATAACGCATTCGAACTTGTGGACATGAAAGCCACCATGTCTGACAGGAGAAATAACCATTCCTCTTTCCCACAAAGAAAAACTTTTGAGAACCCTCCACTAGTTTTAAAATGATAGACTTCCTTTTCAGTATTAGCAGAATCTTATCCCCTACTTTCCAATCTAGTCATGAGGATCTGCGGGTTTTGTGTGTTAATAAAACCTGAGCGAATTATCCCTCAAAAAACTCAGGAACTGCCTAACACAGCCATTTGCTTTGCTTTGCTTTAGGTCTAAGCGGTTTTGGCTCAGTGGTAACGGTGACAGCTTTTCATCTCTCAGAAGATCGGAGGGGAACTTCCAGTCACAGAAGCCTAGCTTTTCTTTGCTTCCCACATCTTGCCTCAGTGCCCAGAGAAGAAACGCTCTGCTAAGGGCGAGTCTCTAGCAGGTGGGCAGGTTGAGTTCTTCCCCCCTGCCCTCCTCCCCACGAAGACCGTGGGGTGCTCTCTCCCTCCGGGCTGGCCAGAGCAGGCAGGGAGAGTGCCTTGAAGGTCACCTTGATGGAGGCAGAATCTCAAGTCACTTGATTCTTCCCAGGACTGCTTGTGCCAACATGGAGGTCAGTCCAGCTATCTGCTGTCCTTAGGTGTCACTGGTGGTCATGGGCAGAGGCTGGGGTGGGCAGGGGGCTGGCGATGAGGGTGACTGGCCACACCCAGCCCCGGGTAGGAGGTGAATATCACAGTCGTTTCTAGGACGAACAAAGGATGATATTTGCCATCCACTGGGTTTGGTGCTGTGCATTTATGCAGGTGCAGCCCAAGTATGGAGAAGAGAGAGGGTCAAGGAAGAATCCAGACTTCTGACAACACAGCCAATGCATGTCATTGGCAGAGGGGGAATTAGCACTCAAGAAATGGAGTTTGGTGGACGAAGATTTTTAAAACTTGATATCCATTTGTGAAAAGGGGGCTTAAAAATGGTCGCTGATGATGCAAGCTTGGAAAAGCCTGATCTAGACGAATGCTTTGATTTCTCAGCCCAGAAAGCTGAGATCCAGAGTAACTTCATTCAAGGTAAGTCACATTTTTCCGTGAGCCGCAGAGCAGATCCGAAGCCTGACTTCAGGGGGTCTCTCGGCCCCTGCGCCCTGGGTCAAACCAGCCAGGGAAATGGGCAGGAGGCACAGGGAGGCACAGTTGTTTGCACTAATGATTCTGGTCCCTGGTCTACAAGAAGCACTTGCGGGGTGAATCCGGGACACAGCAGTTCATAACCTTACCTGTGAGAGCCGCTTGGGTAACTTGTAAAAATCCCTTTGTCCAGGTCACATTCAGGACCAATTAAAGGAGAAGGCAGGAGGCGGCATTCAGGCACCAAGAGTTTTCAAAGCTCCCCAGGTGATTCCAATGTGTGGCCAAGGACAGAAGCCCTGCCCTTGTATTTTCCTCAGTGTAGACAAATGCAAAGGTTTTGATTAAGAATTGCTTTAACCTTGGCCAGCCAGAGGGTAATTAGGAAGCTCTGAAAATTAGCTCAATTCCCACCAGCACGATGCCTTGTGCGTGGACATCATCAATAAATATGTTTTGCTGTAGGAAGATGTGACACTCACACATCAGCTTTGACTTAAATAAACCACCAATAAGAAGAGTTACCCTTCAGTGAAATTTTTAAGAGAATTTGGATTGGTGAGGCCGACTGGAGGCCGTTCTCTTGAACACAACCTTTGTGGAGAACAAAGAGTCTCATTCGCTCTGTGGGACCTCAGAGTTTGTCCCTGAAATCTACAAAGACCAGACAGTAACTAAATTTGGGTGATTTTCTCTTCCTTTCTATTCATCACATCATCCCTTTTTGAAACTGAGAAGACATTTTAGCTAACTGTCCCCCTTAATCCCAAAGAAAGGGATGATGGATTCAGTGCATCTCCCGTTAAGAGCGGTCGTGGTGGAAGCTGATGAAAGCCGATCCGAAGCTTTGGGTGAAGAGGCGCCATTATTTCCCGTCCTCCCTGGGCTTGGGGTCAAGGATGGGATGGGAAAGAACTCTGGATTGGGCACCAGAGTCCAGACTTTTTTTCTCTCCTTGCTGCTAAAGAGCTGTGCGATCTTGGCAGTAAAAGCCTCTCTGATTCCAGTTTTCTTATTTACAAAATGATGACGTCTGTTCTCTTTACAGAGTTGTGTGTGCAAAGCAAGCGAAGTAGAGAACGGGACGGCTGTGGGAGAAGCGAAATGCCTCCTAAAGATGTAACCAGCCTGGATCTTGGGGAGATTGACAGTCAACCTAGTAAAGACAGACATCCATGAATTCATGGACGAAGGCCTCCTGTGGAATGAGCAGGGCTGGCCTGCTCTGGAGTGTGCGGTACAGCGATCAGGGTGGACCCCCACCCACCCCCAGGCCGATTTCTGCCCTAAGAAAGAGAGAAGGCTGCAAAGACCAGTCAGCTGCCACCATCTTCTGCAGCAACACCGCCCAGTCTCTGGGCTTTGCAATATCACAGCGCATTTCCCCCATTCATGGTATTTATATCGACTGTGGTTTTGTCCGTGTCTTTTCCTTCTAGGATCCAGGCTGAAGGAGAAGACTTTCACAGATAAAAGCCACCAGGCTGGGCAGACACACCAGAGCTGAACTCTTCCATCAGGCGTGGCATTTTCCGAGTTCCTTCCACGGCCACAGGACACACGGCCAAGCTGCCGTCAGTGAGGCACGATGCTCCATGAAGACCTGCAAGATACAGGGGCCGTAATCCCACAGAAACAAGTGAAGAGCCGACTGTCCCACGGTGGACACTCAAGGTGGTGTGATAGGATAAGGAGAGTTGAGGGTATGAGTGAAGATCTCCATGCTGAGGGCTTAAGCGTCTCACCTCAGTGACTGATAAACTGGCAACAGGAAGAAGGGACCTAGCTGGCTCCCGGGAGGACAAACGACAGTTCAGCAATGGATGCTCGCTGACACCCCAGCCCCTTTAGAGGGAGTGGAACGGGAGCCACTCCAGGCGTATTACTTCCACCGAGAGGTTCGGCTGGAGGGCCCTGGCAGACGGCAGAAGGCAGCTCGGGGTCCCAGGTGAGGACCATCACCGTTTTGGAAAACAGCTAATAACTGGGTTTCATTCTTCTACATATGTGAGATCGGCTCATTCAAAGGGCATCCATCAGCCTATTTTTAAAACCCTAAATATTTTGTGAGGCTCAGGCGAATTGATTCTCTGGTCATTTGAAACATCAGACTGACTACACTACCCTGACTCGTTCTGGTCGCTGAGTATCCGCTATGTTTATAAAAGAGCAATGGATCATCTGGTCAGTGGATGGACTGTAGCATTGTTGGTGTGTTTTCCTACCCCCAAATTACTTTTTCCTCTACCTCCTCCTCCTCTTCTTCCTCCTCTTCTTTGGGAAATAAAACTCCCAAGAAAGAGCTTCCCTTTTCCAGCCTCTATTTGAGGCTGCTGGAATGTGGGTGCAACATCTGGTGATGCAGCAGCCTCCTTGCAGCCATGAAGCGGCAGACTGAAGAAGACACTAACATTAAGGGTACTGAGACATGGAAGGTGCCACACAGAGGCTCAACTGGCTAGACAGCATACCCCACCCTTCTAGTAGCTGAAAGAGTAATGTGTTTAAGCCCATGGTGAGGTCCCTCTGGTTGCTGCAGTTGGAATAATTGCCACATGATGGTGGATGGGTTCTCAGAACATTAGGTGATCAAAGAAGACTGGACGTCATCCGCTGAAGTCATTTCCATTTTAAGTCAGTGCCTCGCCCAAAGTCGAAGTGGTCAGCCCTGGATGCCCCTTTGGCCTCCTCCCTCTTCATTTGCCTCTCTTCCTTAATGAAGACAATCCTGGAAACCCCAGTTTCCTCTCTGACCTGCAGCACACACTCTGAAAACAGCATCACTTATTAAGCTTGTAGGTTTTTTCCGTTTCGCTTTCACTGTCTTTAAGAGAATAGAAGTACACTGAATTGTTGGGAGTCGCCAAACGAAGTGGTGCACATTCAGGCATTTGTTCCACGACCTGGGTGCTGGCCTAGAGGTGGGGTACGGCAGAGGACACAGCAGATGGGGACCCTGCCCTTCCCTCCTCCGGGGCAGACGAACCATAACTGTAGACCAGGACTCAACTAGCTCATGTCGCCAGTGATGAGGGCTGGGACAGAGGCAGGAGTGGGGACCACTGTCCCAGGAGGCTGGGTCTCAGGGAAGAGGTGACATCCAAGTGAAACTACATGACAGGAGAAGCAAATGGCCATTGGATGGGCACATAGTCTCTTCACATCGTTAGCTGAGCCTCCCAACAACTCTGTCAGGTTATTTCCATTTTACAAATCAAGAATAAATATTGAGGTGATGCATGAATTTACAGCCAATGAGCATGAAGCCAGCACTTAGACCCCGGTTGAGCCTGAGCTAAGAACTAGACTCCTGAGGGAAGAGCCACTTGGCCCAGATTGTGTGGTTTCAAGTGCCAGCGTTAGACATGCACCCGTGGGACGGTCCCAGGGTGAGGACAGCACCTATGAGGAAGCCAGTTAGAGCCGGCAGTGCACAGGGGCCCTACCTGGAGGCTGAGGGGCAGGGCTGGGAGCTGATGAGGTGTCGGCACACCCCCAGGCTTCTCCAGAGACCAGAGATCTGCCTTCAGCTCCTACTGCCCGTTTCAGCAGGCTCACCTCTGCTTACCAAGACGAGTCATGCTTGGGAAGCCACGCTCAGTCCTGCTTGAGTTGATGCCATGAATGAGGAAGAAGGAATCCTGATGTCACCGCACTTCTTAAAAGCCAAGTAGTCCTTTCTTCATCAGTAGACCTACTATGTGCCACACACAGAAAAAATATAAAAGGTGAGTCACAGCCTCTTGTCATCCACAAGTGGGTGGGGGAACAAGAAAGCAGAGGAACTGGTTAATAAAGTCCTGGGAGGAAAAAGAGCAGGACCTTCAGGGAGGGGCGGGTGTTACGTTGGGGTGGGTTGTGGGGGTGCCAGGAAGGACTGAGACAGGGGACAGAGGTGATCAGGGGCGCTGGCCCTGAGGACCTTCCAGCAAAAAGGAAGGAGAAAAAGGTTCATTTTCTGGTCACTCTTGGCTAACAAATCCTCCGGTGATGTCAGTCCTGAAACAGGCTCCAGGCAATGGGACTCATGCCTGGCTAATAAGCAAGCTCTGGGCTTTGGTTCAGCCCTGTCTTCTCCCCTCAGGCAGGTGGAAACAGTGGCAGGAGGGACTGGGCTGCTCCGCTCCCCTGGCCAGGCCGGTGGGCCCTGTGAGCCCCTGCAGGAGAGGGAGCCCAGACATGTCACCTGGCTGATTCTGCAGGTGCTGGTGTCAGATGGGTAAGTCAGCTCTTCCTTAGGGACTGCATGCTGTGAAGATGCCCATCTCCTTCAGCCCAGGTCCCCTCACCTCCAAGAGGCCCTTCTTGGAAGATGCTCTTGGTTGAATTCGGTTTCCACCCTTAAAATAAAATAAATTGAGGTTCTATGCCCTGGGTTGCAAATGACCTTGTCGGGAGAAAGGAGCTTTGCAGGTGGATCTAGTTCAGAGGAGGTCACACTGGGGAGGGTGGGTCCTAATCCAGTGTCCTTCTAAGAGGAGGGAGACTGGACACCAGTGCAGGCAGAAGGCCACGTAACGGTCAACAGAGGCGGGAAGGAGATTTGCCACCACGAGCTGAGGATGTGGGGCCACCGCCAGAAGCTGAGAGAGCAGGGCCTCCCTCGAGCCCCAGGAGGGACAGAGCCGGCTGCTCCTTGATCTGGACTGTGGCCTCCAGACTCGTTTGCGGTCACCCGGTTTGTTGGGGCCACTCCAGGGACAGACACACGCCGACTGTCTCAGCAGGGACCCCGCCCCTGCCCAGCATGGAGCCTGGAACAGAGACGTCATTCTGTGAAATGTCCAGTGGCTGTCGGGGCCATACCATGGGGAGGACTCTCAGTCATACTTAGTGATGGCGAACCAACAGCTTGCTTTTCGTTCTGCCTATTTGGCCTTGTACCAAAGAGCCATTCAGTGATCAAACTTTTCTTAAGTCCAGAAAAAGACATGTTATTGTATATCCTTAAAACAAATCCAGTGAACTAAGCTTTATACTCGATTATTCAATAATCCGGTTATTCTGAATTCCTCACACCCTGGCCCTGTTTAAAGAAATCTCCTTTTTCAAAGAACCGCTGCATAAGGTCACTGTTTGCTGTGTCATAAATGCCCCTTTACGAGAGAAACGTCAGGCACAATGAGTGAGCAGCATCGCTTTAGAACTGTGACCTCTTTGCCTTTGTGCCATCTCTTTCTGTTGTTTTTTTCATTGTGTGCAAATGAAAACAGTCTTAAAAATTCCCAGTGGTCTGAAAACTTTCAGGGCTGATGCTTCCAGGAAACCAACACTCTGCCCAAGGACCAGGGCTGCCCTCCAGAGGACGCGGCAGTGTTTCTCCTACTCTTTGCCTCTGGCCCTTTTCCTCTCTCTCCATCGGAAATAAGTTAATGTCACCCGGTGCCAGCCCTGTTGAATCATGGGAACTGATGCCGGGACAGTTTAACTTGGAATCTGCAGGGCAGTCTGCAGATGTATGAATAGTAAACTGCCTGGCAAAACTTGAAAGAGACCCCAGTGCGGATCTCAGCTTAGCAGCCCTGAATCGAGGACACGCCCCGGATACGCGCACTGTCTCTCTCCAGGTCACCTGGACGCGCCCAGAGCCCCTGACCCTCACGTACGTGCAGAGTCCCTCTTGCCTGTGGGAGAGGCAGGCGGCTTAGGTCCTGCACATGCCCTCACGCGTGTTCCCTCGATGTAACCTCTCCAACCCCATGGGTCACCTCAGTTAGTTATTTCTGCTTTTAATAAACTTGCTGTGTGTTCCTGGCCAATGACTTTCTCCACAAATTCCTTCTGGACAGATCCAGCGTCTCACCAGCGTGTCTCGGCTCTCTCCCCTGCATCAGGAGCCAATGCATCCATAACGACTCTGGAATGCAGGGGCGCTGAGTTACCTGTGCTGCTGAAATTAGCCTTGGGGCTGGCAGGCCAAGCTGATCGGGCTGACGTACCCTTAGCCCTTGCCTCCCCGGGATGCCTCAAATACTGAGATTGCAAACTGATAACCCCAAAGACAAAGCTTCAACTTCCCAGAGATGTGCAAGGTTCCGGGTGACCTGCGTGCTAGTCGAATGACAAGTGATGGGGGGGTCATCCTTGTGACCCCACAGAGCCAACGGGAGAGAAGGTGCAGGCAGACTGGGGGAGCATCTAATTGATAGGGAGAAGCAGGCTTGGAGGGTTTCAGCTTCTCCACCAGGAAGAGGGTCGTCTGGGTAACATAGTTTTAATTAAGGAAGTCAGAGCAGCTCCTTTATCACATGGATAAACAATTTCTTAGAGTAATATAGAGGTTGTCAATGATCCTTTCATGTTCAAAAAATCCTGTATTGTGCTGTAGGTCAATACGGAGCTGTGGAAGGTGAACTGTGTTCAATACTCATGGCCTAAGGTCTGCAGAAATTTCCATAACATAAAGAAGGATCTTACAGGGATTAGATGCTAAACTGCAGAGTCTTTCCCCGCTGGCTATCTCTGCTGCTTTTCCTCCCCTGCCATAAACTTCCCCAGCAACACAGATTGCTAAATGGCTTTCCTTTAAACAAAACCAGGGATTGAAATTAAAACTTTGGCCAGTCAATCTATCTTACAAAAAATGGCATCAACCACAGCAGCATTAGACAGGAGGGGGAAATGGTGTGGACAGAAAGATTTTTAAATGCCATATGGAAGAGGCAGTTGTTTATCTGGTCGTGTCTCCTCCTGGCACCGTGGTCTTGAGCAACTAGAACTGTCTGATAATCGTTTCACCACCACCAGGGTTTCTCGCTGCCCGGTGTTCATTTATTTTCATCTCCACGGTTGCTCCAAACCAAATGCTGTTGGGCCTCTAATGGTCAAATAAATATTCTAAAAAGAACCACATTTTCTTAGTTTTCTTTCAAAGCCCTCAGTCCCCTGGGCCCATCAAAAGGACACGCTGTTCTACAGAAAGAAAGACAAAAGCTTAAGTAGGAAATTCCACCCAATTTAAAATCCAGCCAAGATCTGCTGAAAACGAAGGACGCTTAGGCGAGAGCAACCAATCCCGCTCAGCGAAGTTTGCCCACGTGCGGGATCTGGGGAGCGCCGAGTCCCGCCTTAGAGGTCACCCCTAATACAAAGGGCATCTCTGCCTTCTAGCCGCCTTGGGCAGGAAGATGTGACCCTGAACTGGACACTGGGGAGTCAGACTCAACCACCCCAGACAGAGGCAGAGGCCAGAGATACGAAAGCAGCCCTGCTGAGTCCGTTTTCTGGTGGCAGAGGAAGGCCACCGCGTCCTGAGCACGGAAGTGGCTGTGTGGCGGGTGACCCCGCCCCCGCTGGTGCTGCTCCGTCAGGCCTGCTCGGTGGCCTGGTGGTGGCTGTTGTCTCCGGCGGCTCAGCGTGGAGGGCATCTCTCCAGCCCTGGCGGTCAGAGGTGAAGTGCCCTTCGCAGACGTGCCTCACAGCTGACGTCAGCCCGAGTTCTGTCGCTTACGACTGTGAGCACTGATGTTCATAAATAAATATCAGCACTTCCTTTGCTCTGACTGCTGCGCAGGGTACGGGAAAATTTTCATTTGTGTCCCCTAAGGGAATGTTGTTACTGAATGTTGATTGCTTTGCTTTCGTCTAAATTAATTAAATGACACGGTATCCATTGTAGAACATAAGCGAAGATCATTTTGCACAGTACATTGTAAATAGTGATTATAACGTGTGATCTTTCCAGAGAAATAGTGAGAAACAATGTGTTCATTCAGACAGCTCCTGCTGGAAGTCGCAAGGCTGTCCTCTACATGGTAATCCCGTTGCTCCTTGGTCTCCGGCGGGAGTGCCTAACAAAGCGCCAGATAAACCCCGCGTGGGATGAGCCGTGGGTGTGAAGGCCCTGCTCCGAGGCAAAGCTGTCGGAGGCACACTTCTCCGGGAGAGGTCAGAGAACAAGGACAAAGCCACAGTCCCTGCGTCCCCGATGTGTGGACAAGAGTGCTGGTCCACGCTCAGCCTCATCTGCTCGGGTCCTCCCAGAAGCAAAAGGCCCGGGAGGCTGGGTGGGCCCCTTTGAAAGCAATCCCAAGACAGAGGTTGCTTTTCTTTACAGCTGGTCGGTGGGGGCGAGGCTGTTCGTAAGGCTGACCACGGAGGCCCCAGGTCCCGGCCACACAGAGAACTGTTCGCCGTCTACAATCACCTGTCCTGCTTTCCTAGCCTTGAGTCACTGCGAATGTTCCGTCGCATGCTGTCCGGAGTCTGCGGGCCCTGCGGCCCCCTCTCCCCTGGCAGAGCAGACCCTTCGCACACGCGGACTGCTTAGCGAGTCAGAGGCCTCACAGGTGCAGTTTTGGGGAGAGGACGTCATGAGATACATGCCCCGGTCACGTGAAGGAGATTCAGATCTCGAATCATGCCAGAGGAAAGCCCCCAGTCGGGGGGCTGAGCGAGTGGGCTTATATAGATGCAGAGTCGGAAGAGGGCAGAAAGCACAGGAACTTTCCCATCTTCCGGAGAAAAGCAAAGGCCAGGTTTTAGCCAGCGAGTTACTTAGCTGGTGAGTTTGTTTGTTTGGGCCACCACCCCCATGAAGCACCAGAGTAGCAGGGACAGGTCAGCGCAGGACGTCATTGGTGTCCCCATCGACGGGGTGCAAGAGACGACTTCTCCGTGTCGACCTGCATTTCCTGAATGTCTCCGAAGCTCACAGTGCTGGGGAGTATTCATTATCTACTCCTCACAAGCCCACGTGGGAGACTTGCTCGGTGGCCCATTTTACAGGGAAGAAAACTGAGCCCCAGCATGGTCAGCCTCCAGCTGAAGCCCACAGGGCGGAGGCAGCAGGGCACAGTCCTAGAGCTGCTCACACCACTCCTGCCGCTTTGATATCACCCATGTGATTCCTCTCAACACAGACACAAGTTTTCTAGAGTGACGAGCGCGTCTCTCCACCCTGGGACGTTTCCACCCTGGAGGACGCAGGTTTGCTCCCCGGGGCGTGTGTAACGTCTCAGCAGCCGAAATAAACAGAAGGAATGGAGCTGCCTTCCTGCCCCCACCCAGAGCGAGCTCGTCCCCCCGGGAAGTGGGCCGCCTGTGGGCTCCCCGCCCCTCCATCTGGACAGTCCCCGAGTGTTCTCCCGAGGCTGCACACCCCACTGTCTGGTTGTTTCCCGAGGGAGAGAGCATTCTGATGCTTCGCCCCAGAAGTCCATCCTACCGTGCCCCCCAACCCCCAGCTTTCTGGGAGCCGGCGGTAGCTCTTGTCTAACACGGCTCTGAGAAACAGGAATGAAGGCGACAGGCAGGCAGGCAGGCAGGAAGAGAGAGGAGGAAACAGCTTTATTTGATTTTTATTTAGTTGCTCACACTGGTTGTTCCCTCCAGACCGGGGACTGGATCCCAGGGGTGTGTGGCCTGTGCTCCTCTGGAGGCGGTGGACCTAACCGCTGCTCCACCAGGGCGCACCTGAAATGAACTATGAAACACATTCAATTCTCTCTTCCTACCTGATCTCACATAGGCATGAGCTACACTTTATCGTGGGAATTATCTTCTCTCCCCCACTTATCTAAGCTGCCTTCAAGTTCCTGCCACAGCCATGTGACGGCAGAGACTCAAAGGAGCCACAGGGATGGGTTACAAGGCATCTCTGCAAAAGGCCCCACTGAATTGCCTGCTTCACCAGGTCTGCACGTTTCTGTTGCAAATGGGGAGCTGACTGGGTGGAAACGGCTGTCGCTGGGGGATAGGACACAGGCCATTTCCATCACGGGGACCGTGCGAGTCCTTGAGCAGCAGCTCAGGCTGCTCCGCGTTTTAAAGGAACGATGAGGTTCTCAGCACACAGCAACATTTGCTTACAGAAGGAAGTAAAACCAATAAATAAAACCTTCTGGACTCGTTCCTTTGGCTTTAGAAATGAGGAAACACTCAAAGCAGTACCTGCGTCTCTGAGTTATGTCGGAGAACAGCGCCCAGTGACTTAATGAAGTGCGAACCTTGCTGAAAACTGAGGCTGAGACCGGCTAGGCCTCCCGCTCTTCGGCCCCGAACGATTCAATGTGGTCTCGTTTAAGAAGTCAGGAAGCATCCTTTAAGTAACTTCCAAATCCTTTTTCTTCTTTATGTTTGTGTTCCCCACACCCCTTTGCCAATTTCCCCAAATTCTAAAATCGTAGGCAGATGGCAGCGGTGATCATTCTAGAAACAGATAATCCCGATGTTGGCGAAACAGACATGTAATAATAATTAAAACCTGTTTGCTCATAACGACTATCGATTTTATTGCACTTCCAGGAACTCTGCTTACATAATGAGCTCTGTGCCAACGTTTAATGAAGTCAACCTCCATTCCAGCTTTTCCATTTGTCCCCGCTTCCCACTCCTTCCCATCATCTCCTCACAGCAGGCAAGAACTCCTCCCGAAGATCTCAGCATCTCCTTCCTTCCGTTGTCTTGAAACTTCAAGCACCAAGAACAAAACCAGCATAAAGTTTCTTTGGCTCAGCCCCGTGAGAACCAGGAGAGATCTAGAAACGGGCTAAGTGCAGGCCTTCCACGTGCTGGGCATCGTCTACGCCGGGGCACGGAGGTCACGTTTCTCTCTGAGTCTCCTCTCCTCTCATCACATTTACGGAATGTCTCTATAAAACAGTGTGTCCTTTTCCTTTGTGATTTTTATTTGCAGCAGTGCGCCAACAAAAGTGGACCTTTTCAAATGAAAAGGAAAGTCATTCATAATTCCAGCTTTCAGCATCTCATGCCTTCATTTCTCCTTTCCTCTTCCATGTGCACATGCCAGCTTTCACCTGGCGGCTCTTCTCCTCCAGGACACATTTTCCAAATTCCCATGTCACCTCACGTTCAGCGACACATTTTTAAACGTAAGAGTTGACTTGCAGAACCAGATTAAAGTCACCCATGCCAACCATCAGACTCGTTACTGAATTATTCCCCAAGGTTGCTGTGTGACAACTTTTGACCTTCTGCTTTGTAAACGACCTTTAGACGGCTCTCAGACTTTTGACCACTGTCAATGGGAAACATCTTTCCAGTCTGCAGGTAGGTTTGATGTTTGGACTCCATCACATTTTGTCAAGCCAAGTTTCAGCAATGACGTTGAAGGTGCTTAGGAAAACAAGCAAAAGCAACCACGTAACGGATGAGTCACTTCTCCAGAGAGCGGGCTTCTTCTGCGACACAGACTGGCCGCGAAGATCACTTCCGGAGAGAAGCACAAACGGAGCTTGAGAAAAGGCAGGGTCCGTGAGACGGTGCCTGTGTGTTACTGAGCCTCACAGAGGGTGCGCTGCTCATCCGGACGTCCTGGCCCTGGTGTGGGATCTGAAAATGTCATGCCGTTAATCCGTAACTCAGCACCCAGCCCACCCTGCCGCGTGCCTGGTGCTGCAGGCTTTGGGGCAACCAGGCACCCACAAGGCAGACGTCCCGCCTGCATGCAGACATCTGCTGTTAGAGAGGTGGGCTCACCCCAGGCAGCCATACTCAGGAAGAACGTCCAAAAGGGAGACTGGTGTCCTTTGCAATTCATTTCAGTCTGGCAGGGTGTGGTCATCTGGGGCGGACAGTCACAGGTTCATGGAAGAACTTCAGAGCCAAGGCTCCGAGCATCCTTCTCGTCTCAGTGGACACCACTGTCTTTGGGAGGCTGAGCTCCGGAGCTGCTGATTCTCCACCTGCCCCAGCATTTCTCAGCCCTTCCGGGCACTGCTGGTCCAGGAGCTGGACCCCAGGTGCCCTTCTTACTTCTTGTTGGGCTTGGAGATCAGAGGCTTTGAGGAGAGACGCGAGGGTGTTAGCCCTACAAACATGCACAGATGTGTGTGCACACACATACACAGACACATGGACAGACTTGTACACCCACAAACCTGTGTGCACACACATGCATGCACACACATATGCACACACGTTTGCAAGGACACACAATCCCTTCCTGACCGTCAGTGGTGTGCAGTATCCCTCCACCCCCATTAGGGGACTTCTGTCCACAGCATCAGCTCTGGTCAGGCTGTGGGGCAGCCCCCTGCAGCCATCAGCCAGGGAAAAGCTAAAGCCCCTCACACCACTTGCCCAGGGCCCAGCGCCCTCACCTGCCCTGGCCTCTGCAATCGTCCCTTCGGAAGCCTCCTCAAATCGAGCCTCTCAAATGTCCTTCTGTGCCCTTCGGGGGCCCCATCTCAGGGACTTTCTAAGACATAAAATAAAGGGTTCAGACGATCGAATGTGAGGGTCTCCTGAAGCCGCCGTTTTCTGACGGCCTGGCATTTCCCGAGCTGACTGGCCCACAGAACAGTCACGGCTTTTCCAAGGGCCGTGACTCTCAATTTTATTATTTTTCAAGTCAGTCTAAGAGGGTTTGAATAGTCACTAGCCACCACCCGTGAGAGGAAACCACTCATTCAAAATACTTGTGCGAGTTTGGCAAACAAACCCAAAGCTCGGTCTTTTCTCCGTACTGAAGGGCCTCGGGATTCACAAGCCTACGGTTCATCAGGCCCCTGCCCTCGGCCGGCTCGGGGCGTCCGGCCTGCCCAGCGCGCCCCGCTGACCTGTCTGCAGTCCGCTGGCCTGTCCGATGGGCGCCGCTGGGTGTGAGGGGACGCCGACGGGCCCTTCTGTCTAAGCAGTCGCATCAAGCAGCTCCGCTGCTGCCGCACTGACGGGGCTCTCTGCCAACCTCTGAAACCCGAGCGCCCGGGCACCGTTCGCGTTTCCTTCACTTGGGTAACACCGTCTCCCTGATGTTTCTGCCTCCTTAACCCGAAAGGAGAAGGTGAAAGCAAGAACAGGAGAGTCAGAGCACGCGGGAGCGGTTCAGTGTTCCTTTTTCTGTTTCCTTTCTTTCCCTCGAGGAAACAGAGATGTGCGTGTTAAGCAGAGAGCAGGTGGGATTTCAGCGGAGACTTTCCGGGGGGAGTGGGGCTCCTTTCTCCGAAGGGAAGGGGTTTCGGGACCATCAAACCCAACGTGGCTACAAACGGGGAGGGTGGTGCCTGGAATCACTCTGTCCGATTTCGCAGCTGTTAGACCAAAATTAAAATAAGACGCAGCGGCTTTCTTAACTGCCATCTTTGTGGCTCATCTAAGATGAAACAGTCAGTGGTTCCCAGCTTTTCATCTTCTTGAGAAGATGCCTCCATTCAAAAGGCATTTTACTGGATTCTGAGAGTCATCCAAAAATGCCTGAATTGGATTTTTTCCTGTTTAAAATGGATCAAAACACCGCATTTTCGATGTCTCGTAACTTCATATCTTTCTCAATGAGTGACTGGAAGTCAACACACACAGACCCCATGAGCCGATGTCACCGGTCATACATTCAAGTCCTGAAACCTTGTTAAAGGCCCACTCCTGCTACACCGGCCCGGCCACCTGTCCGCACTTGCCCCAGAGGCAGGCAGGTGGGGCAGGAAAATCAGACTCAGAGCCTGAAGGCGCTGGGAAGAACCCAGAACTCAGTCCACGCACAGCTCCCAGGAGCCGCCTTGCGCCCTCTCGCTGCCGGTGCGCGGGGTCAGGGGAAAGAAGTGGGGTTACTCGGTTCAGAGAAAAGTGTGCTAAGTGAAAGGTTAAAAGCTGGCTAGTTCCTCCGTCCTTTCTCGTCTCTCTCCCGTCTTTTCTCCCCTTCCCCTCCCTCCCCGCCTCCCTCCCTCCTTCCTTCTTATTGTCCCTCTTTGCTCAACAAACTTCCTTCCTTCCCCGCCTCCCTCCGTTTTTATTCAGTAAGGCGGCCAACATGAGAATCACGAAGAGCAGAACTACTGTCAGTAATAATATAAACAGGGACGCTGGCCTAGAGGTGGACCCCTGAACAGCGGACTAAAGAGCAGCCGTTCATCCTGTGTGGCATTCCTCCTCCCAGGGCTGAGGAAAGGGAGAGTGTGGAGGAGTGGAGACAGCCAGGTTGAATTTCCCCATTATGGCACATGCTGGCACATGCTGGCACCCTCGTCTGCTTAGCGCCTGATCCCAGCGCCTCCACTGGGCCTTTCTTGTCAAAAGTCTGTCTGGGAAGCTGCCAACTCCAGAGGGGATGTCTATAGAAACAGGATGCCCAGGGCCATGGGATGACGTGGACCTCAGCTTCCAAGGAGACACAAATAAAGCCTTTATAATTAAGTGCTGAACAACAGAACCTTCCTAATGACTGAAATTCTAACCCCTTCCCTTTTCTTACTCAGAGTGATCTGTTTTTTAGAGACAAGACAGGGAAGCAAATGCTGCCTTCGTCTTATCTATTGGAAACCATCTTTCTAAGCATGTCCCTGAACACACCACGCCCAGTTCACACTAGCTCGAAACAAGTGGGGGGTAACCCCTCATGGACACTCACACCCCTGACAGCAAAGGAAGGCACGGGGTCTGCAGCAGTCGCTTGGCCTAGAAAACGGGGCCCTTCAGAGTAGATGCTCCCCGGGACTCTCCTTGAAGACCTCCAGGATTTTCATTCCACGACCTCCTCAGTGAGAGACTCCAGTGTCGCAAGGTCTGGGGACACCAGGCTGCTGTCTCAACTTAAATGGACTCTACTGCCTATCCTCTGTGCCTCTGAGGAGCAGAGAGGAATTCCTCGTACCCTCGTTCTCCCCTTTCCCATAGCCTGAGGACGACTCACCACACGTCTGTACGCCCCTCTGCCTCGAGCATTTGGATCCCCCTTCCTTGATATGTCGGCTTCCCTCAGAAAGCAACACCCTCTGCTGGAAGACAGAAGTTCAGACCACGGAGAAGCCGTGGATATTCGCTAAATGAGTGCACAGAGGCACAGTTGTCCCCTCCAGACCCTGCTTCAACGAAATTTCCAGACCCAGTTAAATTTCCCTCTCAATGTTTTCACTTGACTAATCTTTTATGACACAAACTAGGGAGTTAAAAATTCAGAGTGGATAGAAAATGGGTGTCCAACCACATCCATTAATGACATGAACTAGAACGAGGGCCCACCTCTCTAGCTGTGCTTGCCGTGTGGACTGATGAAGCGGACCCCGGCTGTGGCAGGACATATGGGAAGGGCCTGGTGCAAGTTGAAAACAAAACAAAATGTCCCTAAAACTGGCAGACACTCCATTGCCTTGAAAGACAGAACGGTAGGAACTTGCCTGTTCTGGGTGCGTCCTCCCTGCCCTCATCCTTCTAGTAACAAGAGCCTAGTTTGACCAGGTCCAGGTGGAGACTATTTGTCCCCTCCTGCTACCTAGAGTCACATGAAAGAGTCTGCGAATGAAAAGAAGCCAACGGGTCACATGTCTGCTTCCCAAGAGAATGCGAGCACCTTTCTTCCTTCACTTTTTTCCTTCCTTCTTCCTTCCTTCCTCCCTTCTTTCCTCTCTTCCTTCTTCCTTCCTCTCTTTCTCCTTCCCTCCTTCCCTTCCTTTCTTGTTGAACTGTCATGCCTAGGCTGAAACTTCCATCTCACACTCACACTGGGGTGCAGGTCACACAGGAAGGCTGGCAGAGGAGAAAGCTGGAAGGGGGCTGGGTGACTCTGGGGTCTCTGCAGGCCCCCCTGCTCCATCCAGACCTGCTGGGTAGGGAAATCGCTCCTACCGGGTCTAAGCTTTGTTAATTCGTCTGATACACACAGTCCTTAAATGATACCTCGAGTGGACAAACTATGTATGACACTTTACTTCTAACTAATAAATAATTAGTGCACATTCCTTAGCCACTCACATATTGTGCTTCCTTTCATTCCATTATCATATTAACTTTGTCTACAGTAAAACCACAATAATGGTTCACACTTAATTTTTCCTGTCCTGTTTGTAAGCAGCCTATATTAAGTTTCAAGCTCATTCCGGTCTATTCTCCAACAGGTCAAGGCATTTCCATTTGAAAGAATTTTTTTTCAGAATTTTAATCAAGTTACTAAGTCATAACAATTTAGAAAGCATTGTGGTGGAGTTGAATGACTCAGGGCTGCAGTTGGAAAGCCTACAGCAGGCCTGGTTCTAGCACTCTAGTTGTGTGACCTTGAAACATGGTAACTGAACTTCTGAGTCTGTTTCAGCCACAAGGTAGTAACCCTGACATGAGCAGGCAGTGAGACTCAAGGTAAGAGAATAGATGTGAAAGAACTTTCTCACAGATAAGCATAAACACTGGCTGCTGACACTGCGACTGGGATCGTCACCCGTTAGAGGCTCATTCTAAGTTTCCTGATCCAGACAGATTTGGATAGAATTATGAGAAAGCGTGAAGATTCCAACTGCAGTAGTTCCCTGTATCTCTTACTACCCTTTTGAAGGGAGAAGACATCTTTAATCAGAGACTTGACTATAAATATAAAGGAATCAGAAAAATGGTCATGGACTCTGATTATGGGGACTGTTGCTGTCACCAGGTGCTGCGTGAGAGTTTAAGCACATAAGAAAAATTAGTCAAGATCTTAAATTCTAAACAGTGAGCCTGGCCTCCCACCATCTCCTTTCTCCCCACTCCTTGCTGGTTCGGGTCAGTGACTGGAGTCCGTTGCCCTTGGAGAACATGACAGAAATGTCAAAGTCTTTGCTGTGTGGCTGCCAGCCATTCGGGACGCAGCCCAAAGTGTCAGCAGAAGTCGAGATAATTTATGTCTATGACTTCTTCGTGGTCCAGGCAGATCATCATAGAAAGTTTTATTCAAGCTCCATTTTCTCTTGAAAAACCATATTGACTACCGCATGATGTTTTCTGATGGTCCACGGATCTCACGCTAATGTCCCACCTGAACTGGGGGCGCCCATTTGACTCCCACCAGTTAGGTAAGAATTCCAGTGTCAAAAGAAGGCTCGGACGACAGAGCGTTTCGGAGAAGGAACGAACTGACGTCGTGTGTCTTGATCTCCACATGCTGATCTTCCTGAGTCTGGGGCACCCACGGACCCTTTCTGGGTGACCACACCCCACTTCCCTGGGATGGTCCTAGTTTATATCTGCCATTTCGGGATCATTGCTAACAGTGTCCCTTTGGGTTTGGATGCTATATAATATAAGGACCTGATTTTAGAGGGAGTGTCTTGTGCTGGCTGAATAACATGGGATAGATGTCTTTATAAATTTTAGCCGGGATCATTCTTTTGAGAGTAATTTGTCCTGTGTGGAGCCTTTAAAGTAACACCTTGAATAATCCATGTGTCTTGAGACCCATGAACAAGATGACCAACCCTCTTCTTACTAAGGAGAGGCTTTAACATATCACCACCTCTGAACATCTATCTCAAGGCTGAAAATCTCTGGAAGGGACCAACAGTGAACATTTCTGTCTTCCCAGACCATAGTCTGTCTCAGTGACTCAGCTCCAGTCTGCATAGCTGAGGCAACTGAGAGTAAAGTAAGCCACCCCTGCTGTGACCGTGACCAAATCCCTCAGAACTGGAGGTGAGCAGGGCCGTGTCGGGGTGCAGTGCCCGCCCTAGTGTTTGGACATTTTTTCTTGATAACTGACAATTGAATCCATATTTTCCAGATTTCTTTTCTAGTGTCAAGGGGAGCAGAAGACAATCAGAAACATCCTGTTCAGTCCTTTGAGGCATAGTCCACACTCGAGTGAAGGAGCGAGCTGAAGAGTCTGCATCTTCAACGCAAGCAGGTGCCGATTTCATGGGCTAGGGGCCTTCAGACGTGTCTTGTTTCCAGTATGTGTTATGAAGAAGTTGCTAGACAATTTAATTCTCTTCCTCACCTCCTATGCGTCCACAGGATGGAGACGAGGGTACATATGGACTTTCAGAAACACCTGAAATGCACCGGTACGTGAGCATTCACAGCAGGACTGCAGAGGGGAGGGCTCGACACAGGCCCGCAGCTGAACACAAGGGGGAAGTCCATTGCCCTTTAAATTGAAACAGAAGGAAAGACATGAAGGAAAGCCTTGAATAAAGTGAAATAAAGGCTGCCTCTGCACTCAGAAGTACATCAAAGCCCTGGACTGTTTTCTCGCTATGTTGAGAATTGTGCCGATACGGCACGATGCACAGTGGGTGTGAGTAGCTGTGTGTGTCTGAATGGGAATTCAAATTAGACTCCAGCAAACTGTTCAGAGCAACATACTGGACGTCGGAGTCGAGAAATGTATTTAGTCGACGTAAACAGATGACGCGTGACATGCTCTAAATGATGATGAGCTGATGAATTCTGTGCTGTCTGACCCGGGAAATCAAGCCCAGTCAGAAGAGAGTGGACTGTCTCTCCTGGAGAGGTAGACACTAGTTGGAGCCTGGGGAAAGAGGAGACATAAAAGCAGATCTAGATTTGCCTTGCAATGACAGCTGCATATTAATCTAAAGAATTTCTAAAAAATCAAAAAGACATTTTTCAGCAAAATACACCCCTAGAGCCTCCACCATAAAGCAGGGGAATAAACCTCAAACAGGATTGATTTCATCTTAAAGGGAATATTTCTTTGAAATGCTACCCACTGCAGTTGTCTTATTTGGTTTTCAATCCTCTAACAAAATTGTGCCATATTGTGTCAAATAAGAAGATAATATAATGACTTTAAACACATTTTGTAATTACGGGATCAATCAAGAGTGCATTAAATTCGTGTGCATTTGGGGAACTATGCCTTTGAATACTAAGTAGCTCTAATATCAACCTTCATTTTTCACTTTAGCTTCAAGACCTTGACCAGTGAAGGGTTTGATTTCCTGACAGAGTTGCGACGAGAAGGATCCTGCTCATTTACTTGTTCTCTTCAGAAAGTGCTAGGCACTTCCCTGGCAGATGTTTGAGATAAAAGAGATCTCTGTGGTCAAATGCCTCGTCCGTGGACCCAAAGTACAAGCCTAACCATTGGGCACATTCGGGCATCATGGGGATGTACTTCCAGATTCGTGAAAAATAGGTTTCTTGTGTGAGAGAAGAGGTGACAGTTGGAACCCATTGGTGTCAACTTTTACGAAACTTCCTTTCCAGCATCTGGTGCCCTTTGATGGGAGAGGGAAAGAGACGTGGATGGTAGAAAGCACAGGTGGATGTTCCAGGTGCCACCTCCCCCTTCAAAGGTGGACCAAGCACCATCTCCTGCAGGCTTTGGAGCCCTCATCTATAAATGGGGGCCTGTGGTGGTGCTTCCTCTTATTTTTGAAGGTCCAGCTTGTGAAAACACAGCTGCTGGTAAAGAGCCCCTAGTCACCATCAGCGACAACCTGGCTTTCTGACTGAGGGCGGTGGGAAGAACATGAGGAATGTTCTCGTCAGGTGTGTTTGTTTCATCAGCAACAAGATCCTAAGTAGGATTTGAGAAGCAGAGCATGTGAGCACAGAACATTGAATGAGCCCATCCTCTTTATGCTCTTCTTTCCAGAACTTTCTTTGTCATTGGGCTCTTAATTTTGAAATATTTTTTACTGTAGTCTTTTGGTGTATAAATCGACTGTTAAGCTTTCAATGTACGATCAAGAAATATAGTTTTGCCTCCTTGTGCTAACATGCGTCCATGGAAGAAAGTAAATTTAGGAGCTTTCCATTCTCTTTTTCTATTTATTAAAAAAAAAAAAAAATTCCCTGCATGCAAAGTCTCTGGCAAAGTGATAATTTACCCTTTATCTTAAGACATGATTCACCTTAAACAAATCTCTTTAACGAATGTGCTGTTAATGGTGGTGATTAATGCAGGCTGGCATCTGTCACACAAGCATTACACAAACCTTGATAGAGAAGTAAGTCACTAGAGGCACCCAGGGAAGCCAGGGAGGAGAGAGGAGAGAGGAAAGAGGGGCCTGATCCTCACCTGCTCCGGGGTGGCCACTCGCCCACTGGGGCTCAGCGCTGCCCCCCAGCGACCTCAGGAAGTGCATGCTCCCCGTCTTGAACATGAGGACATGGAGGAATGGAGAACTGAGAATGCAGCGCAGGTCGTGTCTCCCCAGTGGCAGATGTGGGTTTAACTCTAGAGTTTGCATCACTTTCATCTTGCAAAATAGCAAGGGTCTGAGCTCTTCTCTGGCCCGGGCTGTACCCCTGCTGCGGTCAGCATGGTAGGGACAGGTGACCAGAACTTCCTGCAGCAGTGTTCTCAGTGTGGTCTCCAGCCCACCTGGGAATACATTCGAGGGGCCCGTCCCATGAGGCCGGTGGCTGTGCTGTGCTGGTACCCAGGGCTCTAGATGAGAGAACCACCCTTTGTGCTTCAGCTCACCTACTTCACCTGTCACCGTCTCCAGCTGCAGACCTGCTCCTTGTCCCACCTTGTCAATCAGTGCCTGAGACCTGAGCCTGCTCTGCAAGGCCGGAGGCAAGAGGCATCCTGAGTGAGCGTTGGGAATGCTTCCACAGAGAGCCAATGTTCATTTTCAGCTTCTCCAAAAAGTAGCACAGAACACACTCTGCCCACCCCTGACAGCAGCATGGAAGCCTTTTCATTTGTCCACTCTGGAGGAGATAGAGATGTGCTCGGTAAGTAATTGCTCTGATTAAAGGCAGGCAGGGGTGCGCTGTTTCCTGATGCATCTGCCAGGAGGGAGCAGCGCTACTGAATGGAGGGCTTCTTCCTGAGGATGTCGGCATGAGAGACCCCGCTGGGCTGTGGAGGGAGTGAGGCGGCAATGACGGCAGGAACCACGGACGAGCCAAACACACACACACACACACACACACACACACACACACACACACACATGCTCACACTGTGCTCTCTGATCAATGGCCTGTGTCCCAGGAAGGTGAGTATGAATATGTAAATGTTCCTGACACCCTCTGGAATTCCCCCCAAATGTCAAATGCCCAGCCCCATCCTCCAAGTCCCCATTGCACAGAGTTCAATGTCTGTGTTTTTCTGACGATGACTCAGCGTGGTGACAAGACTTAAAGCCCCAGGTCGCAAGGACGCAAGAAACGGAGATGATATCGCTTATGGGAACGTCCCATCTGACAATCTGACAGCCCTGGGCATCCAGTTTGAGAGCACAGTCATCTCCAGTCACAGGCAGAGTCACACGCTTGGAAAGGACTCTGAGACTGTCCTCCAACTGCCTCCCCGGGGAAAGACCCTTTTCCGTATTCGATCTGCCCCAGTATCGATCAGTATCATCTTTCTGAAGCCACATACATTGGGTCAGGCCCCTGCTAGTTAGCCCAGGACACTGGAGTCACGCACGGAAAGAGGTCCTGGACCTGACCCACAGAGGCCAGGTCCAGGGTTAAGTCCCAAAATCAGCCTAGCAGGCAGGAACGAACAGGGGGCCTTTCTGCCCTCCGTGCAAGCCTCCAGGAGTAAGAAGCTAATTGGCTTAGTTCCATCAAGTGCCCTTGAATGAGGCGCCCATTTTCAGGGGAGAGTAGATGCTCCAGGTGACGGACGCTGTGAGACCCAGGTGCCACGTTGACTCATGGGCACACATCCGTGTCCTGTATAAGATCACGGATATCATCATGATATCTCATTTAGCATAACAAAATCCATTTCTAAAGGAATCTCAATCTGTTGGAGCATAAGCATAATATTTTTTAAAAAGCTATCGATTTTAGGGATGGAAACAAATATTTCCGGTTTCCAGGTCCATGATAGAATTTCACTTCTTCTCCCTGATGATGTCAGGTAGGGTTATGTGACTTTCTCTAACCAAGAAAATGTGAGCAGAAGTAAAGGTCACTGCGGGCAGAGCAAGAGTGTGCCAGCACTGCCCTGCCAACCCGTGGGCTGTGGACAACCCTCAAGACAGCACATTGACCTGCGGAGCGTCCACAGCTGACCCAAGGCGCTCAGTGGCATGAGAGTGTTTTACACATCTGTTGTTAAGTCACTGAGATTTGGGTCTTGATTGTGTTCTAGAGAAATTTTGCATCAGATATTTGTTAAAAATGGCAAAACAGATTTTATCTGCTCTACTGCAATGGCAGAGAGAGACCAGTACACAACTATGCTCCATTCCCAGCAGCAGACAGCTGGACACCTGCAGCTGGTGGCAGAGTGAGGGTCAGTGGGTGGAAAACAGCAAGAAGGAGCTTCCCTCCAGAGCAAGGGTAGGGGATTCTCACAGACTGGTTTAGCAGGAGTCTTTGTTAAAACCACCAGCCGGCCAGCTGACCAGCCGGCCAGCCAAGATGGCGGTCTAGTTGACTAGTCAATGGGTCCTGACTGGAGCTAGACCAGTCCTCGGCCTCATCTCTGCCACTTGGTTAGAAAACACTTGTTTTCTTTTGAACCCTGGACTAGCTTGCAAGAACCGCAATAATAAAATACCACAGACTGAGTGGCTTAAACCACAGAAACTTCTCGCAGCTCTGGAGGTTCCAAGTCCAGAACCAAGATTTCAGCAGATTGGACTCTTCTGCTCTTCATTTGACCTCATGCCGTCACCTCACTGCCCTTCCTCTGGGCCTGGAGTCTCTGTGTGTCCAAATTTCTCTTCTTGTAAGGACACCCCTCGGATTGGATCAGAGTCCACAGTAAAAGCCTCATTTTAACTTAATCACCTCTTCACCACTGTCTCCAAATGCTGTCACTTCATGAAGCCCTTGAGGGTTAGGGCTTCAACATAGGAATTCGGGGGTTAGGGCTCACCCTCGAAAACCCCCATTTTTGCTTCTTTTATTTTCCCCACGCTGGCCCTTGTTCTCTCCTAGAGTATGTGAATATTCTCCCCTAGTGCCAAGGGGAGGGCCTTCTTCCCTTGAGGTCTGATGGGTGCCAGGACCATGCGATCTGGCTGGCGTGGGTTCCAAGTCCAGTGATATATGCTGATGCCACTGACTCAGTTCCTCCATCAGTCAGCCCTTCATGACCCGGGAGCTTCCTTGGGATGACTTTCCCTCTGAGTTCACGGATTCTGAAGCCAAGTACATGTTTATATTTACATTTTTTGTTTATGACAATACATACCACCGAATTTCCTTTCATTGTTTTTGACTTCTTGCTCATCATGTGAAAGAATACTTGCATCTTAATGCTGTGGAATCCTCCTCTAGTTCAAGTCCATGAGCATAGTTTCTCGTTTGGAACTCAAGGTCACTGCAGACAGGTGGACCTGGTAGGTTGACACGGGTCCCTTAATTCAGATTTGTGACAGAGCACCAGCAGCTCATCACACAGTCCTACATCTAGCTGACATGTGTCATCAGGGGTTCTTTTCAAAGAAGCTGATGGCCCCCACCCTTCACACTTTCTTCTCAGGCTATTATATGGCCCAGGAGGAGTTGAGCCACGTCTTATTGGCTGCTGGAGACTTGATTTCTCTGTTGGCTCTGACGGAAGGACCCATATGCTCTGGTCTGCCCTGGGGAGCCCAAAGATGAGGCTCCCGGGCGGTCCTCAGGTCCAGATTCACCCAATCTGACAGGAGGCTGGCTGATCCAAAGAGACTTTCTGGCGCTGGGGTCCCTGGCACAGAATTGTGGCCATTCTCAAATCCACACACAGAATAAAAAACAGTTCCCATTTAATCTGCTGCTCCAGCCCCTGCGAGGACACAGCTGCTGACAATGCACCAGCTTATTCACAAGCCAGTCCCTTCTCTACAGCTTCACAATAATTTTGTTGTCTTTGTTATTCTATCTCTGCAGTGACTTCCCTGAGCGCAGCGAGTGATTAATTTAGCTGGTGTCACAGGCTGCAACATGTTGATATCAAGGGAAAGAAAGAGAGAAAGAAAGTGTGGAAAGGGGGCACAGCCAGCACGCAGGGCCCCACTCCTGCCCTCGTACCACACGCTCCAGTGCCAAAGGGACCCTGTGACTTGGTTTTCGTGAACACGAGTGTGCCCTTCTGCACGGCGACATTCCGAAATTCAAAGCCCATAAGGTTCCCAGGACTCTGATGTCCCCCATGGCCTCGGGCACACCAGCAGCTTCAGGAAACCATGAACCACGAATCCGAAATCAATGCAGAGCTTGAAAACCCAAGGTTCTCTCTGAGAAGGGCTTCCACTGTTCGAATGCCAGCAGGTAGCAGAGCGAGATGTGGAATCTTGTGTGAAAAACATGCCGGGTCTGTTGGGCGTGTTGATGCCCAGTTTAACCCTTGATCCTTCTTGGCTCATGACGGGGAGAAGGACTCGGGTACCACGGATCTGCGACACGTGTCCAGGTGTGGTCCTCCGTGGAAGTGCGGACGCGTATGGTCTTCCCTGCAGACAAGGTCTTCATCCCTGCACCTGCGACCCGCAGAGGTACCTGTTCAGGGAAAGCCAGAGAAAAGGTTGAATTCCGTCATGATTAAACCTCAAGTGGATCTATAAAGCATTCAGTTTTCATAAGCCCTCCCTTGACATTGTAGAATCTAGGTTTAAAATACTGGGGTACGAAGTACCTAAGAGCAAATGATTCTTTTGTGTTTACGCTAAATGCAGATCTTGATGCTTTATCCTTCACGGACATTTTCGAGAGATCGCTGTGATGGTTTTCATTAAATGATACAAACTCATTCCAGAAAATATCTTCTAAAAAGTCACCCCAAATCTCACTGTACCCAGAATACTGCTGTTAATATACTTAAGCTAAATTTCCAGTCGCACATGAAGGTCTGTAGGTGCACATTTCTATACTTTAGTCTAAAATAATTTTTTCTAAAGGGAATAATGTGGATAATAAATTGCATCCTATCTTTCTCTACTTGAAAATTGTGAATCCTGTGTCACAGCATTCCATTTTTTCCTACAATTTTTTCTAATGTCTGCAGAGGATTCATTTACTGGAGAGTGTGGTTCAATGCTCTGATTTAATTTGCAAAGTATACATGAAAAAGTAGAAAGTATCTGAATTGTTCTCGTTCTCTAAGAACCACTGCAAGCATTCCTAGGAACCACCTTGCAGAGGGCTCTCTTTCTTACAATAGTTTGCACTCTGTTTGGTATATGGGTTTATAACCCCTTTGAAGCACTTGACAATGTAACAAGGAGAAACCCTCATGGCTCGCATACAAATCCACATTACTTCAAAGGACTATAGTGAGCTCCTTTGTGCAAAACAAACACCTGGCTGATAAACATTCAAATTATTTCCTTTTTGTTTGTTTGCATTTTTTTCCTTGCCACTCTAGGCAGCGCTATGATGCACGCCACAGATTTTATCAGCGAGAACTTGAATGGTATCTCTGCAGAGTAAATTCCTGGATGTAGGATTGCTGAGATGAAAATATAGACTTTTTTGAAAAGTACTCTTTTCATCTCCACCAAATAGAAAAAAAAGACTTTCAGAAAAGTACTCTTTTTATCTCCACCAAACAGCGTCTAAGAAGAAAGATGCTCAACATCACTGCGCTTTGTTTAAAATGTTTATTTTTGTCCATCTTCTGGGTGAAAAGTGGAAATCCTTGTTTTGATTTACTTCTCACCGATTATTAGCACAGTTGCCCTCTATCAGTGCTCAGCGTTTTGCCTCTATGGACTGTCATTTCCTGTGGGGTTTTCGTTTGTTTGTTTTAAGAGGAAGGCAGGCAGGAAGGCAGGCAGGAAGGGAGAGAGAGGAGGAAGAAGCACTTGATTTAGTTGTTCATTTAGCTGTCCCCTCACCCACCGTCCCAGACCAAGAACCGGGTCCTCCAGCTGCATGAGTGTGTGGGCTCCTCTGGGCACCAGCTTAACGCCTGAGCCGCTAGGGCATGCCCTTGCGCTTTTTTTTCCTCCTTATTGAGTTCTAAAAATATTTATTCAATAATATTATTGATGTGATCCATCACTTGTAAATATTCTTATTATTTTACTTCTCTCTCTCTTTAGATAGATAGATAGATAGATAGATAGACAGATAGATACAGATATAGTTTTTTTTAAGAGATGGAGGAAGGGAGGGGAGTAGGGAGGGAGGGAAGGAAAGAAGCATCTTTATTTATTGGTTTATTTTTGGTCCCCCTGCGGCCCTGAGTCTGAACCCAGGCCCATGGGCTTTACACAGCTGTCTCAGCCACCTAAGCCACAAGGTGCACGCTGGTTGTATTTCTAACTGAGCCAAAGTTTACTTTTTGGTGTCTAAATGGTCAGTGTATTTTCATGACATGGTGATAAAATTCTTTCCCAATCCAACATGAAAAAAAAAGCACCACCCTCTTCTTTGAGACTATGACCCATCTAGAAATTATTCTGGTGTGCCCCTCTATATTCTAAGGGGCCATCCAGTTGTATCGATATTATTTATTGATCAACTCATCTTTTCCCTAGTCATTTGAAATGCTACATTATATAGGTTCCCATTTATTCTTTTATCATTCATGAGATTGGAATCGCTTCAGAACCTTGTCTCCTTTTTTTGTAAATGTGATTTTGTGTTCCAGTTCTATATCAAGTGGAGGAGACTCTTTATATCTTAATCCAGTTATCATCTGTCAGAAATAAATGTTTTTTAGTTCTTCTCAGGTTGGTCATTGATTTTTTTTTTTTACTGTATTTATGATATTTTTGCTATCCAGAAAATTTAATTTTTAGGTAGCAAAATTAACCTTTAGTTTTATGATGTAGGGAGTATTCTCTTGCTTAGAAAAACTTCCACCATTTCAAAATGATAAACAAACCTCATTTTTGCATCTAGTTTGCCTGTGATTTCATTTTCTATATTTAAATCTTTGATTCATCTTTCTGTTAGGAGGAATATAGGATACTTTCAATTTTCTTCTTTTTACCAGAGATCTAGATAGCTTTCCTAAAACCACTTATTGAAAAATCCATTTTCCCATTGATTTTAAATCATGGTTTTATCATAAGACATTTCCACATAAAGGTAGGTTTATTTCTCAGTTCTAATCCATTAATCAAATCTTTCAAGTCTGTGCCAATGGTTTTTTCATTATTATGGTTTCATCATACATTTTAATTCTTAGAGTTTTATAATGCATTTTACGTATACAGGGCAAGTATCTCTTTTTCTCCTTTTCTCACTATTCTTCATAAACTCCAAAAGAAAGAACTCAAAGAAAAGAAGCAGGTGGGATTTTTATTGAGAGCACCATACATGATAGGTTCATTTAGGAAAACAGAATTTTTCATTGTTGAGTTAATTTACTATTTAGTAAGTCTCCTTCCATGTCTGGACACACATTTCTTGCTAAGTTTAATTGGAGGTGATCTCCGTGTTTTGCTGCTGGGATCAGATCTTCCATGAACGTTTCTTCCAGACACTCTCTTCTGCAAAGCACATTCGAAGGAGACTCTTTCCCTTGTTTGAGTCCGATGCTGATGTTCTTACTTGTAGAGCAAACTCAGGCATGTAACCACAATGTCATCACACGGCATAAGACCCACTCCGGATCCCGGCCAGGCGTGGCTTGATGGAGGAGTGATAGAAACACTTACGCAGCAGACTGCTAAACTGCAGATAATGGGCAATCAATTTAATCTCCAGGTAACTGTACGGTTTTAGAGGGTTTTTATAATTTATTATCAAAGCGAAAGACAATGTCATTCCTAGCAGAGGACAATCACTTAATCTGAATCAATGCCGGTGACGGCACTGTGGACATTTTGTCACCGATTCCTGCCCCCTTTTCCCACTCTTCCTGTCTGTGTCACAGAGGCTTTCTCTTAATGCACTCGAAAGGGCTATTTTGGGATTTGAGTCACCTTTTTCTCCTTGTGTCTCTGCAACAGACACAATCCATCAACCTCCTATCATACACAAGAAAAGAGCCCACTCTGCGATAGGGAGCCAGCCGCCTGAAGCTGTGCGTTATCGTGAGGGCTGAGCCGGGCTCTCTGATGTTTCTGAGTGTGAGCTCTCAGCCGCCGCAGATGCCCACGTTTGTTGCCCTGCCTGGCTCCGTTCAGGACAAAACACTTCTCCTGACAAGTTGTGGGGCGCTAATTCTATTTCTATGAGCAGTTGGTCAAGCCCCGCAGAAACCCAGGGAAGAGCCCGTCACAAGTTCTGACGAGTGATGTGCGCTAACTCAGAGTCATCACGTCATGGACCAAGAAGCTGCTGCCCAGAGTCCACAGACCTTTGTATCAAACGCTGAAGGAGGGACGCTGATTGCTTGGACTTGGAAGCAAACCTCACTAATCAACACGCCGCTGGTGGGTGGCCCGCCACGAAAGCAGGCACTGGAGCTCTGCTGTGGGGAAGGAACGCTGACCTCCAGCCAGGACCGGAGGTGGCGGCCGTCGCTCTGCCAGCGTCCAGAGCTCTTGTGCCAACACTTGGGAGGCTTGGACAGGCCCGGAGCTGAGTCCCTGTTTCCCTGCATCGCCGACCAGTGGCCAAGCCCAACTGGACAGCCCCTCAGTCTAATGGAACCCAAACTGAGCTTGTCTCTCCCCGTCCCCATGGCCCCTTCAGGCTTGGGGTCTCTTTTTCTGGTCTTTCAGCAGATTGGGGGCTCTCCCTTCGAGTTCTTTCACAAGCCAACCTCTCCTCGGCACGTTTCCCGGGCCCAGCGCTCTCCCTCTCCCGGACAGCTGCTAACTGGTCTGTTCGCACCCAGAGAACACACGGTTCTTTAAAATCTAAATTACGTCCGTCATTCCTCTGCTCCAAACCACAGTTCCCGTCACAGTGACAGCCACACTTGTCCCCGAGTCCTGCAGAGCCTGGGAACCTGGCGGCAACCTCTCCACTGCACATACACGCTGCCCCCTCGCCGTCACCCCACCTCACTGAGTGTGTCCTGCTCAGTCCTGGCACCAGCCCGTCCCTCTGCCTTGAACACTTCCCTGCATCTCACGAGGCCGTAGCTCAAGGTGTCCTCAAGGTCTTTCTCAAACATCCTGTTATCAGAGAACATTTCCCTCGTGTGTGGTCTGAAGTGGCATCTCGCCTGCCCCTCCTCCCTCTCCATTCTGCTAGCCCCACAGGTCTCAGCACCAACACATCTGCTCCCAATCACCCGCTGGCATGTAAGGTCCCTGAGGGCAAAGGTTTTGTCCTAGTTGTTCCCGTGAACGGATGTGCTGCTTCAGCTCCAAGCCAAACCTAGGACCTCGAAGTCGCTGTAGAGGTTTGTTGAATAAGTGGATACATAAGTGAACGGATATCTGAGAAGAGGACCTAATAAAATATAACCTTGAACTTGAACAATAGACTCATGATTTCATTTCTTAAATAAAATACGTGAAAGATTCACTGATAAGACACATTAACGTCTTTTTTGAATCGTTCTGAAAATAACACTATTCGCTTATCCAAGTTTCAAGTTTCAATTGTCAGCTGCTACCCACTCAAATTGTTTTCTTTTCCTCACAGACTCTGAAGGCCAGGGAAGGTGTGGGTCTCAGCTTAAAGCAAGACCACACAGTTCTCTTTAGAATTACATTGTCATTGATAAAGATGACCAGGTCGTTCTTCTCCGTAGGGGCGGGGACCCTGACCACTCCAACCCTGAAAACCACGTTGATCATCATGAAAGCAAAGCCTTGGGGGCTGCAGGTTAACCAGGTGTGAGTCCTCGTAAAAAGAGACAGATTTCAGCAAGGCCAAAATATTCAGAGCCAACATGCAGGGCTATTAAATCGAAGCATATGAAAGAGACGGGGTGATCTCTAGAAGATGTGCCGGGTGGGGGACATTGGAGTGACAGTGGTGTGTGTCACCACCTTCTCAAGGTCCCTGCTCATAGATCATAGGCTTTGAACATCTCGGTCACTTGAAACTTGACTTCTTACTCTTTTCCCTTGATATAAGCCGTCGACTCATCCCGTACACGCCTGAAAGGGATTTTTGCTAAACGAAGCAAATTTCTGCGCATTGCACACACGTCTGCTATTGCAAAGTAATCTCGGTTCTTACTGGATGTTGTCTCCCACCTATGAGTGCATTTTGTGATTGGGCGTCTAAAGATTAGAAAACCAGCCACCTGCCTAGAAAACCAGGTGATATAATAGTCAAATGCTAAACTAGAGCCATACAACAAAATACACTCTATTTAAGTCTGCCTGGTGGAGTCAGAGAGGGCAGGAAGCTTCGGAAGGGGACCCCTGGGTGCTGACATGCAACTGTGCCAGCCCCACACGATCCGGAGATGCAAATGGGACTTGGTGGCTCCGAGAACATCTACGTCCAGAGCAAACACGAACAGACGAAGACTTGTTTACGCCTGATCTGGTCTTGCCTGGAGATAAGGCTCTGTACCTCCGCGCCCATGTGGAAATTCAGCGGCCCGGGAGAACCCAGTCCGTTCTGTCCAGAGACTCTGCTGGCTGATGCGACGCTAGAAGACCTGGGTATGACGAGTGCGTGTCCACGCTTCATCCCGGACCCATCGGCCCACGGCTCCTCCCGCCAGACAGTGGCACCTGGAACGTGAGATGCCACCCGCTGACGGGGATGGGGTCGGGAGATCTGGGGAGGGAAGAGCCACTAATGAGAACTGCACTGCATTTCACGGCTCGTGACTGCTGGGGTCGATGGGAAACACTCAGCCGGCGTCAGGCTCTGTGTTTACATCTGTCCTGCCTTTATGTTAACTGTTTTCAGGCTGTGTTTCCAGGCTGCGTTGACAGGGAAATGTTGGCACCGAGTGCCTCTGCCGTGGAGCCCCATGCCACACAGTGTCCAAGCGCCACCTGCATGGAGACTCCTGCTCCAGGGGCCCCGTGACGCGCCGTGGCTGCAGGACTCTTACTCACGGGCATTTTTTGGGAAACCAGAACAATCAGAACCAAACCCAGCAGCTCAGTGGAGGCGGCAGCCACCATTTGTGGTGCATGTGACAACTCCGACTAAGTGAGCGCGCAGCACAGCTCTGAAGGGTGGCTGAAGAGCTGGGACCCAACACGAACAAATGAGACAGTTAAAGGCTTATTCCAGGGAAAGCAGAACTGGCCAGATCGTGCCGTCAGACGTGGGTTATAAATCTTCAGGCCAAAGTCTCTGAGTGGGACTCTCACGACACCCACTGGGAGTGGGAAGAAAATAAGACGACTCCTCTTAAAATAGCCCTCGACTTTAAAATAAGATAGAAATCAAGCTTTCCTATCATTCAGAAAGGAGGCCAACAGCAGGGCCCTGGCTCATCCTGCAAGCACGGGCCGCGCACAGAGCTCTCCTGGGGAAGGCGGCTGCGTATCACAGCGCTGCAGACGGGCCCTCGCTCGTCTCAGGTCATTTTACAGCCACTTGCGTCTGCACGGCCCTGGTCAGTGGATTTATGTGCCGTGTTACCTGGTGGTTTTTGTCAGAGCTCTCCAGAGAAGTGGAACCAACAGCCCGAACAGAGACAAATGCTGGGAGCGATGTGGTGTAGGCATCGCCTCGCAGGGCTATGGGGGCCGAGAGGTCCCACTGACTCAGTCTGACCCAGGACAGCGGTGCTGTCTTTCACACCCAGGCCAGGAGCTCTGGTGTCCAAAGGAGAGAAGCCAGCTGTCCCAGCTCAAGAAGAGAGAGAGCATTCACTTTCCTCTGCCTTTTCGTTCCACTTAGGCCCTAATGAATCATTTGCTCTTGCCCCCATTGGTGACAGACGGCGCTCTTCTCTACGCCATCCACTGATTCAAGTGCTAATCTCTTCAGAAAAATCCTTCCAGACACAGAGAAGGCACATTTTACCAGCTACCTGGGCAACCCCCAGCCTAGGCTGCTTGACACATAAAAGGAGTCATCACCCCCTTCGAACAGATTCAACCGCCAACAAAACAAAATGGGCACCCAGCCGCCACTATTCCTGCGAAATCTGTGAACGCTGGAGAGAGCGCTAAGGAGGCGACTCGGGAAACAAGAATCTACCGCACTGACCTGTGTCCTAAACACGGTGCCTTTAAGTTCGCGTTCATCCAGCCACAGCCTGAGGCTAAAACCGCAAGGATTTGCTGAAACAGGAAAGTAGAGCAGAGACCATCAGGCCCTTACACAGCGTGGACTCGCTCCTGGGCGGGTCCAGGCGTGCGGTGTTGAGATACAGCTAGCAGCTGACCCCCAGGTAGATGCTGGTACACCGCGGGGCCGTGCACAGCCCTTATGGACACCCCTGACCAAAGGGCGCCGGGCTGCTGATGCAGAGGGCTTGGCCGGGGCTCCCCCATCATTCCCAAGGCACTGGCAGGTATCGACCGGCTAGACCCAGATATTCCCCAGGAAATGCTGGGCCCCTGAGCTGCCGCCTCCTGGCCTCTGTTCGGGTCCCTGGAGCCGCCCTACCTGCTGCAACACTAATCGCTGGGTAAACACAGGTGGGATCGTTTGGGTTTCGCTTTCATCAGACCCTCGCTGTTCCCCATCAAGCATGGCTGGGATGATTTGCTCTTGATTTCGATTCAGAAGCTTCATCGCTTACTACTCTAAGCCAAATTTCATCCAAATATTTACCTCCATAATTTGGTGCAAAACTTTCCTTAAATTAACTGGGGCAAACCGCTCCGCCAGGTTCCAGCAGAAGCCGGAGAGCTGGCCGACTGTCCACCAGGGCGTGGGGGGCGGGGGGTGCCAGATGCAGTCCAAGAAAATACAACGTTTATCAGCACAAGTCCACAGAAAACATGGGCATCATGGGTTTCCTCTTGTTAAATGTTAATTTGTTCGCATAAGCTTCCTGCTTAGGGAAGCACCAGGAACCTAGCAAAACATCAGCCAAGGGCGGGCACCCAGTGCCCTGGCAATAGATACTCACAAGGACCCTGCTACCTCTCAGGGTGACGCTTTGTGGGGGTGCTCCTGAGAGCCCCTTGAGGAGGCTCCAGAAAGTCTGCTGGAAGCGAACACAGACTAACGTGCTCATTCGGCCGTGACTCTCTGAAGCAACATTTGCTGAGTTTGAAAACCACACTTGATGGGATTAGCTCCTGAGTCCAACACTGTGATGATATTTAGATGTGTCTGCTCACACCCCTGAACCCACAAAAGAAGATCATCATGTCCTGTGAAATGCCTCTGGTCTAGATGGCTTCAGTTTGCCTGCTCAGAAGCCACGTTGGTAAAAAGTTGAAAAAGAACACAATGAAAGGGCTGTTTGGATCGTGAAACCATTGGGGGCATTTGGAAGTGGGTCTCAGGGTCACAGAGATATGGGGCTGGAAGGGACCGATGACGCTTCTTGTAAAACCATCTCCTCAAGAGCAGGACCACACGCCGATGGTGGCTTCTGCTCCCATCGGCCAGTTCTGACTCCAAGCTGTTCTAGATACACGAGTGTCACTCCTGCAGGCACCCGAGGCACTCATTTCACAAGGAACAGATGCAGCCAGTGACCCAGAGAGACAACGGGACAGCCTACTCGTGACTTGGACGGAGCCTTGACCCACAGTACTCTTTTGGTGTCCCGAAGTCACCCTTTTCCCCGAACATTGTTGTCATGTCTCTGTATACATTAGTAACTGGTGATGACACAGGTGACAAGGGTCATTAAGCAGATGGGGCCAGTGAAATGATAATAGTAATATACATATATGTGTGTGTGTGTGTGTGTGTGTGTGTGTGTGTGTGTATTAGGAAGGAAGAAGCATTTTTAAGGAAGAAGACGAAGAAGCATTTTCATTGACTTGTTTTCAGCTGTTCACCTGCCCTCAGGTCAGGAACCCAGGTCCCTGGGCTTTACACAGTCTATGCCCCAGCTGCTGACTTAGTGCCTGAGCCACCAGGATGAGCCTCTGTTGATATTTTTTAAAAAGAATGTAAACATTCATTGAGTTCTTACTATGTGACAGGCACAGCTACTTTACAAATAATCTTCACAATAGGCCTATCAGGTAGCTATGATTATTACTTCCATAAACATGGAAGAAGTGAGGTTAAGTAGCTTGCTGTGGAGACAGGGTTCCAAGATGGGCCTCAAGACCTCCTCCTTTCCATAGTTTCACTCTGTAATTCCCTCTCTGGCTGAGGGCTGGACCTAACGACTCGCTTCCAACAACTGGAACCAGCAAAGTGATGAGATGCGCTTCCTCAGCTACGTTATAGAAGCCTGGGGCGCCTGCCTCACCGGCACACTGTTCTGTGGTTTTGATGAACAAAGCTACTATACAGGACATGTCATGGGACAAGGAACTGAGGGAAGGCCCCAGTCAACAGCCAGCAAAGAACGTAGGTGCCAGGCCCAGAGTCCTCAGGGAACAGAATCTTGCCTGTAGTCACACATGTGATCACCACCCCTGGGCAATGCCTTCATGGGAACCTTTAAGAGACTATGAAGCAGAAGACACAGCTGGGTTGTTCCTCAATTCTTGATCCATCAAAACCACGCAGTTTTAAGTCACTTGGCTTTGGGTTGATTTCTTATGAAACAAAAGATAAATAACACATCTGTCTAGGAGCACACAGCTAGTAGGTTGAACACGAGAGATCTGGCTCCTAATCTGTGCTTACTGATGCCATATACTACCTCTTAGACGTTACACCATAATTCTAATTTATCACCATCAATACTATCATCACCATCATCATCACTACGATCATCATCATCGCCATCACCACCTTCATCATCACCATCCAAATTCAAATCTGATCATGTCATATCAGGATCTTGAATTGGAGATATATATGTTCCTTCCAGATTGCTTAGCAAAAGCTCCCCAAAACTTGAAGGAGAACAGAAAGACAAAATCCTAATGCTCCTAATCACATTCTTTAGAATATTTTCAGGGTTAGCTAGGAAGACAGAACAAGCAGAAGGCCATGCAAATCACGGAAGAATCAGTCAGCATCCTAGCTTTAATTTTTTTAAATGTTATTCAAATAACACTGGATTACAACATTCTGTAGGTTTCAGGTGTGCAGAATTATAAATCAACATCTGTATGCAATGCATATATTCACCACATTAAGTCCAATTTTATTCTTCACCATATAATTGAACGCTTTTGCCCAATTTACCCACCCGCATACCTCCTTCCCTTTTGTAACCACTAATTTGATCTTATATTTTAAAAGTTTATTTTTGTTTTATTTAGTTCATTTATTTTGTTTCTCTATGTACCACATATGAGTGCGATCATACAATGTTTGTCTTTCTCTGTCTGACTTATTTCACTAAGCATAATACCCTCTAGGTCCAACCATGTGCTGCAAATGGCAGGGTTTCATCTTTTTAAATACTTGAGCAATTGTGTATAAACCACATCTTCCCTATCCACTCATCTGTAGAGGGGCACTTAGTTTGTTTCCAGCTCTTGAATTTTATAAATGGTGCTGCAAAGAACATGAGGGTGCAGATATCTTACTGAAAGAACTAATAGTCTTTTTCATAGCTGTTTTCAGTTATGATGATAGCTTTTGAAAAAAATTTCTACTGTGTGAAAGCTTTTAGTTTGATCTAGTCCCATTTGTTTGCTTTGGTTTTTGTTTCCCTTGTTGTTGGAGTTGAATACCACAGATGTCTTTAAGGCCGATGTTAGGGAGCCTCTCGCCTCTGTTTACCCAACACCCTTCCTGAAGAGCCTTTCCTTTCTCCATTGTATGCTCTTGGCTCCTTGGTCATCAATTAGTTGTGCAGATATGTGTAGATTTATTTCTGGACTCTCAGTTCTGTTCCATTGATCTGTGTGTCTGTTTTTATTCCACTACCCAGTAAGCATCCATTTAAATGGTCCTTGAGCTCATGCTGTAGATGGGACTATTGGCACAGCCCCACTCACCGTCATTTCATTAACTGTCAGTTGGGGGATTGCTTCTATTTCTGTATCAAGTCTCTGACCTGCTTTTTCGGTAGGCTAGCAACACTGTCGTCCTGACAGAGTCCTTCAGACTTCCTCCGTCAGCCTTCGTCTACCAAGCTCAAGCCGTCTTGGACCTAATTGCACCACACTTAGGGGAAAGGAAAATGACCTCGGTGGTATTTATTTGGCTCAGCAGGATGAAGGCTTGGCCAGAGGAAAAGCCCACAGGAAACCTGCCTCTCTCTCTCATTTCTTAGGTCCTAAAAGGGGCAGAAACAGTTCCTCTGAGCTTTGCCACATGATCATACTCCTTTTCATCGTCTATAATTTTCCAACAACTGTCAGGCCTAGAGCTACCTGATGTCAGAGAACATGAGTCCCCTGAGGGGCTTTGAAGCCCTATAGTGTCTCCCACCCGAGTACCTCACATCGTTCCCTCCAAGCCACCTCCTATGCCTGGTAGACAGAAACAGTTTCGTGGTATCTTTCAACACTTATTTGGA
This sequence comes from Solenodon paradoxus, assembly GCA_004363575.1. NCBI lineage: Eukaryota > Metazoa > Chordata > Mammalia > Eulipotyphla > Solenodontidae > Solenodon > Solenodon paradoxus. Next base: position 55,752 of record RJWH01005456.1, read on the forward strand.
TAGAAAGCTTTATGAAAGAGACTCTGCCCTTCCACCGACGTATGCCCGGGGGCTGTTGAGGTGTGTGGGACTGTCTGTCCTTCCCTAAATGATCCCAGACTGCCTGACTTTTCTGGTTCTTAGGTCTGTTTTCTATTATTTTCTGCCTCTCCTCTGTTGCCAATTCATTGTACCTACTTCATTTCCTACAAATCCTGACCCCCAAAATACACCTTCCCAAAAAAGTCAATTTTTGTGTTTGGAAATTAGAAAGAGGTAAGATCTTAGCCACCACCACTTACTTTCTCACCTAAGAGTTTGAAGTTCCAGCACCCTGAGGTCCCTCGCAGATAGACCGAGGGACCAAAGAGGCAGTTGTCTAAGATATAAAAGACTGTCTCCGCAGGAATAAAAAACAGAAAAGTTTCTATGTTTACAGTGATGGTTACAGTCTGGATTTGTTACTTTATTTCAGAAAAATGGATGTCTCTTTTATTCAGCGTCCCGGGATCAGCCACAGTCACTGGAGGTGGTCTTGCAGATGCATCTGCCCAACTTTATTGAATTTCCTTTTCTTAATGAATCATAAGGGTTGAGTTAAATGTTCAATATCACTGTTTATATAAGCAATGTGCATGTTTGCTTTTTCTTCGATTAAGGGAGAGCTGGCTGACTGCTCCGGGCCTCGTACCGGTTAGTGGCCGGTGCCCCCGGGCAGCGAAGCCTCTGGCCAGGCCCACTGGGCGGCCTCCCGAGCACAGGGAAGGCCTGTGACAGCCGGCTGCCTGCTGGGGCTTCTGAGTGGAGACTGGAGCGCCAGGAAACGTCGCACAGAGACGCACGTCTGCAGACACACCTCAAGGTCCGGCAGTGACGAAAGGTGACTTGGAACATTCGGAGGTGGAGGAAACGCCGTCCCAGCTGCACATAGAATCAACCAGAGAGCTTCTAAAAAGAGAGGCATCCCAGGGCCATGCTCAGACCTGCAGCCGGTTTCCACGAGTGGAGCCTCCGGAGCCTGCGCCTTCACCGCCTCGTGCCAGCTCCCCCGCCCTCCACTCTGGTCAGGCGCCGTGGGCATGGCTGCTGCAGGCCGCGCCGGACACACGGAGGTTCCTTCCACGTGATCAGAAGAGGGCTTTTGTTCCCCACTTGAATGCCTCCACGGACGAGCAGCTCGCCACCTCTGAGCAACCTCTGCAGCTAGGGGTCAGCTGATGCAAGGAGACAGTTCGGCCCTACAAAGCATCCGCATCACCCACCTGCTAACATCATCCTCTTAACCCAGGCTCTGTCCTCAGGAAACACACAGAGTGATTTCCAAATGCATGACAACACTTCACGCATCGGAGAACGGCTTCTAGGTTCTCTGTACTCTAGGAATTCTCACTCGCTCTCAGGCCTTCCGTTTTATGCTCATAAATCTTAAAGCGAATCTTTAACTCAGTCTCCTGAGTACTAGGCGTCCATAGTCGTCTGTCTGCTGTCAGCATCTCCACGTGGATGCCCCTTACGCCCGCCTTTTCTGTGTCTAGAAGAGTACTCGCCATCATCCCCTCAAACCCTCTCCTCCTCCTGCTTTCGTCATTCAGTAGATTAATCTCCCTCCCATTGTCCAAGCTGAGGCCGCCGCCATCATCAGGGTTTCATCCTGACTCTTCTGCTTCCTCAGGCCCTACTCAGCTGATCACCATCAGGGCCGGCACTGGCCTCTCCAGCCCTCCTTGGACCTACCCACCCCTCTCATCTCCTCGAGCATGTCCTTGCTGGTCCAGATTCCTGCCATCTCACCAAGTGTTCGTGAAGACCCTGTCCACAGAGCTGCTTTCAGCTTTGCTTATTTCAGCTCATTCTCACTACTTCCCTGGTGATGTTTCAGAAGCACAAAATTACCGGTGTCTTATCCCTACTGAATGTCCTTGAGCCATTAGTCCAAAGCTCTGGCCAAGACCCACTAAGCCCTTCAGGATCCAGCCCCTCTGTTTAGCACCATCTCTCCCTCTTGCTTTGTCTGCTCTGCGTGGTGCTGCTCTAAGGAAGTCCGCCGGCCAGAAGAGCTACTTCCCAGGACATCCACACCGTTCCGTAAGCAAGTTTGCGAAACTGGTTTCTTAAGAAGCATCTCATCTCCTGTCATATCCTCAGTGACTAAAGTATTGTAGATGCTCAACAGTGTTGAATGAATGTTAATGAAGGGTGGGGGCTGATTAATGATAAGTTCTAAAGGCGTACAGAAATTCACGAGTGCCGAGGCCCTGGTCCTTCTCTGGTAATGGGAGACCAGAGACGCTCTTAAAGAGGGAAGGAGGTTAGGCTGGTGTTACCCGTTTTTCATAGACTATTACTGGACCCTCGTGATCATCTTCTGTTCTCTATGCTACAATACATTTTTTGGAAAATGTCACAGATTTAGAGACTGTTAGGACACAAAGGGGTCTTGGAATTCTTGTGATTCCAGCTCCAGGTCTGTAGATGAGCAACTTGAGACCCAGGGGCTGATTTTCACAAGGGGGCAGATCAAGTTTGCACAGGAGCAAATAGGCCTCCTTCAGCAACTCAAGGCCCATCTGTTTATTCCTAGCATCAATCTTCCCACAGCTCCGCGGCCACAATTCCTCTGATCTACTCAAGTCTCAGGTCTCTGAAGCCCGTTGGGTCCTGCCAAGGGCATTTCCGCTCTGTTAGCATACTCCAAAAGGGTCTCCTATTTATTATACATTATGACCTTTCTATATCCTATACTAAGTTGGTTTGACTCATACCTACTGGGTCATAGGTTTTCCTGAGAGGATGGGAGTTAAACACAGTTGATAAAGAAGACATGGTATATGAACACAGTGTAATATTACTCAGCTATAAAAAGGTGAAGTCCTGCCATTTGCAACAACATCAATATACATGCCAGGATTAAACTTAGATCAGACAAACATCTGTGATCTCACTCATATGTGGTCTATAGCGAAATCAAAAAAGTGAACCAAATCAAAGAAAAATAGTTTATAGAATCAAATTGGTGGCTACCAAAGAGAAGGAAGAGGGGGAAGCAAGTGGGGTAAAGGGGTCAATTATCTTGTAAAGGATAGAACTGCACCGTTGGTGGTGAACAATGGAATATCTACAATGATAGGGGCCTTAAATCTATGCAATGTTATGATACAATAGTTCTTCAATCAGAATTTTAAAGAGCACTAATATTACATTATCTTCCTATGTCAACAGACTTATATTTACTTTCTTACCCTTCTTGCTCCGAACACGGCTTTAAAGTCTGTTTTTTGTCACCCCGACATCTTACAACCACCTTCTACATGTTCGCTGTCCAACATGGTAGCCATCAGGCCACAGGGGTCTCGTGAGCACTTGAAGGCTGGCGAGTCCAATGTGAGAGGTACCAAGAGTCTAAAACATACACTCGACCTTCAGGACTCAATAAAGAAAAGCATGCAAACTATCTGATTCATAATCTTTATATTGGTTTCATATTGAAAGGACAATATTTTTGATGTGCTGGGTTAAATAAAATGTTTTTAAAGTCAATTTCCTGTTTCTTTTTAGTTCTTTAATATGGTTACTGCAAAATTTTAAATCGTAGATGGGATTCACATGACATTTCTATTGAACAGGACTTTGCTCACCAAGATTGCTGTCTGAGTTTCATGTGCTCTAAAGAAAATAAACCTCCTCCAGGTAATGTGTCCGTACATGTACATTTAGAGGGGCATCAGTCAGGGGCTTCCACTGCTCACACCCTCGCTTAATTTTTCGCTAATGTCCTGGGGTCTGTTAAAATTCATTTCTCAATGTCTCCCCCGATGCTCCAGTCATGTGCCCTCCGCTTGATAAAGCACCATTACTAAGGCTAACACAGCAGAGCTAACAATACTGTGATAACTTCTCAAGGAGTCACCACGTGCCAGCTGCTGCGAAAAGCACTTCTCATGTAGTGTTCACAACACCAAATCGCCTAGCTGTTCTGATGCCCCACGGACCGACGAGACCGTTGGTGCTCAGTGAAGGTACAGCAACAACGGGCCGGCTCGTCCCAGCCCTTGTCTTTCCTTCTCCAGGCTAAGAAGGCTCCTTTTCCCCAGCGTCACAATCAACAGAGCCATCAGACATTACCACAGATTCCCTGGAAGGCTAAGCCCCCTCTTCTCGCTGCTGAAGCTGGTGTAGACCAGAAGTGATCTTTGTTATGTCCTTCCATCTGGGGGTGGCATGGGTGGCAACCTGTGTCGAGGACTTACCAAGGACATTCTTTAGGCAAACAAAACTTCTGCATATTCCTGAGTTGGCGATCTTCACTCTTCGCCCCTGTACCGGCTTCAGGGATACTGTTCATTTAATTTTCCTAGCCAGCTGGTGGGTCCATGCCAATAATCCCTCACAGTGCCCACACTGTGAGACACTGCTGTGTCTCTTTTCCCAAAGACTCTCCAGGGCTGCGCTGTCCCCAAGTCATGACTATGAATGGCTTTGCTGCTGCTTGCATTGGCACCTCCCTCCCAGGGGCAAGGCTCAGCCAAGAGGTTTTTTGGTTGACAAAAGTGCTAGATTTCTAGTGGCTACAAAGCAGAAGCGAGGGCCAAGAGAGACAGTTACCAAAAAACTCCCACAGGCATGGATGGAAATGTGATCAAGATCGGATCATTCAGTCCTTTTATGGGCCACCCCCCACCCCCTTGCTCTAAAGCCAGATGATTACAAAAGAAAAAAGAATTCCAGGGCTCATTCAAATGATTTGGAAGTCGGCTAGAATCTATTTCTCAGTCTTTTACATAATAATTACTGTTTTGAATGCACGGTGTGGCTGTCTGCTTCCCAGAATGCACTGCTTCCCCTTCTCCTGCAGCCCCTGGAGCCCAGTCACGTGACCTGGGAACAGTCACCACCCGACCCTTCCCTGAGCGTCGGGGCCACTTGACAAGTCCAGCACGCATTTGTCTGACGACACAACATCACGATCTGGTTGGCATTAAGTTATAGGCTTCACAAAGTAGGGTGGGGGGGTGTGTGTGTGTGTGTGGTGTGTGCGTGCGCACATGTTTGCTTAGTGACTTTAAACTAAACTTGGAGTTTCTGTCTCCTTGGCTTCCCCCATCTCTAGGCTATTTGGCGCAGACAAAGGGGAAGTGCTTTCTTTCCCTCAGTCCCTTTCAACTCTGGTGCAGTGTGGAAGAAAAGTAACGATTTTTCCCCTCCATTTCCTTTCCCATAATAAGTACAAATATAGAAAGGTGTCCTGCTGTTTCATGTAGAATTATTTTAAGGCCGTTAAATGGGTCTATGTACTTCGAATCGGTGCAGACGCGAGCTTGCTGCTCTGTGCATCCTGAAATTCCACTGCCCCTGTACAAACTCACTGCCTGGAAACAAGGAAGCCCGACACGTGGAGGCCGAGCTGTCTGACAAACCAGATTAATAATGAATGAGCCCGTCTTGTATAATCAGGAAGGGGAGAAGCGCTACAGATTAGAAATAAGCATGTTCTTCATTAGAGGGGCAGCGGATGCTGCTTAGGGGACCAGCAAGGCTCAGATGAGCTGTGGGCACCGGGCCACCCGCTGTCTCTGCCAATTCTGACTGTCCCCTCGAGAGTCTTCTTCTCAGGGGACTTGCAAAATGAGAAATTCTCCAAATTCAAACTTGGGAGAGGTATGTACTCCTCCTGAGAATGACGACTTATTATTCATTGGCGGGAGGGGGTGGGGGGGGCACCAGCGTGGCACATGGCTTACATTTCCATCTTAAATTAAGTGAAACTTTTCATCTTTTCCATATAAATTCGATCAAAATTATGGCAAGATGGGAATTTGTACAAGATTTCTGGTATTCTCCAGAGAGGCTCACTCGGAATATCATGTGCTCTCAGACCACGAAGTGCCCATCTCGGTGGTTTGCTTGGTCGGTGATTGTTTCAACAGAGGCTCCTGGCCGCAGTGTGTGTGTTGTCTGCGTGCGTGTCCTCTACCCGAACGGGCAGAGGCGGGCGTCTCAGGACGGGACAAAGGAAAGCCAGGCAGCATCCGCTCGTCAATCAACCTGAACACGTATTTCTGTCAGGCAAAGGCTATGGGGACCCTGCCACATGTAGGCACCACACACATTTCAAAACTATCACTGATACAAGACTAGTCCTTGGGCTGAGACTCCCTGACGACCTGCCTGCAGATCTGGGGCTGCAGGTGGGTAGAATTCCATACACTCAGGGCTCCAGCCTCCTCTCCTGTCCAGGTCCCCATAAGCACCTTCTTGGCCCCACTGTGCCACGAAGTGCCCTGTGTTGAGGTCCAGGGACTGGAGGTCTGGAGGTCTTTAAATCAGTGCGCAGAGAACATGAAAGCTATGCCTAGTTGGTGAGAAAGGGCTGTGCTGGGTCAACGGAAGGCCAGGTGAGGTGGTCAGTGTGACATTCCAAGTCACAACCATTGTTGCCAGACACACTGACCAGCAGAGCAGACATGCTCACATAGAAACAAAGGAGCCGTCTACCTGTCCACCTACCACTATCTAGCGTGTGGGTGACAGTATCCTTTGAGCTCTGGAAACGACCCTGAAAAAGGACTCCCCGCTGAATCAGGACAGCACATATGGCAGCTGATGAGATTATGGGATCAGAGGGCTTGGGGAATGGAAGATTCCGAGAAGAAGAGCTAGTCGTGTGAGCAGCAGCAGAGAGCTTTGCAAAGAGGAAAAGTGACCGCCTTAGGCCATCTATGATTTGTGATGCAGGGATCTATCAAGAAACCCCAGTCCCAATGACGCATGCCCACTCATTGGCTCCACTCTGCCTGTTGCATGAGCACAGATCCCGGGGACAGTTCAGTAACCATAGGAAGCAAAATAATGCAAGGTGTGCGCATCCCTGGGGCTGGGGCCTGGGATTGGCTGTCTTCTGCAGAAAGGAGAAATCTAGGCTGCCAATGGAATTAAGGCGTCCGCTGACCTTGGCACCAAGGATATCTCAGATGACCCACGTGGATGTGGTTTAATCACAAGTCCTTATTCATGGGCAAGGGAAGCAGAAGGGAAACAGAGAGCAGGCATCATGGGGTAACTTGAGAGCACTGCTGACCTGCGGGTGGAGGGGCCACAAGCCAAGGAATGAGGATGCTGGTTGGAGCTGGAGAAGCTAACTCTCTGCAGAGACGCAGTCTGCTGATGCCTGACTTTACCGGGGGTCCCACTGCAGATATGGACGCTAGGGCTCCACATCTGTGCTGTTCTAGGCCACCAAACCCAGTTACTTGTTCCAGCGGCAAGAGGAAATGAATGCAACACCTGCAGAAAAGGGTGCTCAATAAGTCCTTAGGTGTGCTTGGAATTTGTATGAGGGAAGGGGCCTCCTGACAGAACTCCGAAGGGCTGGGGTGGGCTGCACATGGTGCTGTCACTGGCCTCTGTTCCCAGGCCCGCCTGGGAGGAGGTGCTGCGGCTGCAAGGTTATCAGTGGAAGACCTGTGTGCAGTAAAGTCGCAGCAGTAAGGAAGGGCTGCTGGAGCCAGAGCGAGGGCGGCCCCTGGAGGAAGCGCACTGAGGCACAGCCTCCGTGGTGCTTTAGCCATGAGGCCGCTGCTGAGGCTGCAGGGCCTGGGAATCCCTGCAGAGCCTTTGCCATAACTCGGCTGTGGTGTCCGGGGTTCGTGAGGACCTACGTGGCAGAGCCCGGAAGAAGCAGTCACTTGCCTCTGGTCCTGGAGAGGCAGGAAGTTCTCGTGAAGCTGGCCGTGATTATCTGGGAACAGAGCTGAGTGCCAACAGAACTTGGGGGACATCGGAGGGTCTCACAAGAACAGGACAGAGGCGGAGTCCTCCGTCCCCCATGGCCCTTTGTACCCCTGGGCGAGGACTGTCCAGCTGATAGGCGCAGCAGAAGAGGGAGCTGAGCCTTGCTGGGAACTCTGTATCTGGGACTTCTGAAAATGTTCTGGGTGGGATCTAAACCAGATTTAAGCCTAAGGCAAGGGAGCTGTGAGGCACATACTCCGAATTGCTTTGTTACCCACTGTTAGCAGAGAATTTTCATCGACTGTGCCTTCACTGATGTGGTATCAGCCCCACAGAAACTCACACTGGCAAATAAAAGACAGAGCAAGCTAACGTAGAACCTACATCCCAGAGAAGTCAGATGGTGAACATCAAAAGAGGATGTGTTCTTATGTGTGTCTGAGAGCAGTTTCCAACAGAAGGGGGCTCGAGCCGGCACACTTGGCTTTACCGCGCGGCGCCGATGCGGCCTTGCTTGCAGATCGCAGGTTTGCGGCCACCCTGCCTCAGCCAGTCTCCCAGCGCCACGTTCAGAGCGGCCTCACTTGCTGCCTGGCAGCCACACGCAGTGAAGGTGCGTGCAGGCATCCAGACGTGCTACTGTGCATCGTCCACCGCAGTGCGTGCGGACAGCTTTTCCACGCGCTGGGAAAGCCCAGCGCTCGCCGGACTCGGTTCGTTGTGGCACTCCAACCAGCCGCAGGGTCTCCAAGGCGCATCTGTCCCCTGGTGTCCTGACTTACAAACCCCCGACAAAGAGCGCTCAGAGGGCGGGGGCTTTCCTGCACAGGGCCCCTTCCTGAGTCCTGCGCCCAGGCTGGAGGCCACAGCTCATCTCCTTCAGTGTCCCCCAGCTGACACCCTCAGGGCTGCTCCTGTCTCTGCTGGGTCCTCCACTCACACAGACACTGTCCCCTGGCCAGCAGCCTCGCTGCCTCTGCTCCTGGAGACCGCTATGCTCTCTGTTTGGTCTGTCTTCTGTGTTCAATAAAACCCCCGCCTCTCGCTCTGATGAGAGTTCAGGGTTCCGCGCAGGGAGTACAGAACAGACATCGCTTGCATTTATCTATTCCCTTTTTAAAGGAAAGGTACAGGCAGGCAGAGAGAGGAGGAAGAAACACTTTGTTGCTGTATTTAGTTGTTCATCTGGGTTCTTTCCCAGATCTTGAACCCAGGACCTTGGGATGTATGTGGACTGCGTCTGGTGAACTAAACCACTCTGCCACCAGGGCCCCCCAGACTGGGTGCATTTGACCAGAGCTCATATGAAGGCCAAGCCAAAGGAAGCGGAAAGTAGCTGTTTTGATGGATTCAAGGTCAAATTCAGGTACAGCTTTGGGGCAGCAGCAAGCGGTCCCACCACGAACCAAGGCCCAGGAGCCTTCTCCAGCCTGAACCTCAGTTACCTGGAGCATGTGTTCCTGCTAGGATGGAAGCTGCCCCTCCTTTAATCCCATGTCACCAGCTGTTATTGTAGCGGAACTGGGAGAATCAGTGTGCAGCTTCAAATACTTGACGTCCCGGTTCCTGCCGTGTGGCCGGAGGTCATCTCCAGTCCTTCGGAAACTCAGGATCTGCTTCTGTCTATTAGGTGATCGCCGCTGGAAGCTGTTAGTACCGTTGGTTGGATGCTGTGAGGGGCACAATCTGAATGACCGCAGTTTGGACCCTCAGGGGACTCAGTCTAAGAGGACAGTCGGAGGTTATACAAAGATGAGACACAGTGCCCGTGTCATTCGTGGGAACCAGGCCCGGGCCAGCTCGGGCGCGGAGCTCTCCTGCGGGCATTCCTGGGGACGGGAGGACGCAGCCCCACTGGACAGTCACGGGACGGTGAGTCTGTGTGGAAGGCCAGGGCCGGTGGCCGCAAGCCCTGGAACCCGAGACCCGGGGAAGGGGTGACTGGGACACGGCAGTGGGCAGAGCCGAAGCACTCATGCCCCAGCACAGAGCTGGAGCGTGGGCTGAGAAAATGATAATAGGACATCGAGTTCTACTCCGGTGAAGTAACTTGTCGCACTTCAGACTTTTCCACACACCAATCCACGTGCCAACTATGGAGTTTCCCCACATCTGTTCGAGGGGAAGGGTCTCTTAATGAAGATCCCACTGGGGTTTTGTCTTTCTTCCCATCCCTCACTGGGTTCAAGTGGAGAGGTTCTACTTTTAGGAAAGCCCAGGGTGAGCTGGAAAGGTTCCATCTTCTCACAGCTTCTGAAAAGACCTGCCTGCTAGTTCTCAGGTCCCCACCTGCTCTTGGTGTAATCACCCCATGGGGCCCCATGATCTGTCACCCAGCTGGCCTGCACACGCCCCACGTGGGCCCACCATCCTCGACTGTCATCCCGGGGACACTGTCAGCATCAGGTTCCCCCAGGGACAGTGCAGACTCTGAAGGAAGATGCTCTGTGTGCGTACTTTAGACATCTGACTAGTTCCTTCCAGAAGGGAAGTGATGTCCTTTCTCCAGCATGGTGCTCACTGTTTCTCAAACATTGTGATCTGATGCTCCATTTCTCCCCTAGATAACACTTATTTTAATGTCAATAAATGCATTCAAATTCTAGGGCCCATTCTTTTCTGTTATGTTTTTAATAAACATGCTGACTTCCACTAAACACATTTTTTAAGTCCTCAGTTATTTTCTTAAGCAGTTTAACTGGTTGTGTAAATAACAATCACTTTAGCTGAGACAATGGATAATTTATGTAGCCAAAACATATCTTTCCCGGGCTTTTTCTTGCTTCATGTGTTACATGAGGTAAATGCCGGTCTAAAAAAGTAATAACCAGCATTTTTTAGGTTTATGTGTCAAGTCAAATGAAATACTACAAGAATTAAGTGTGAGAATTTTTATATCACAATTTAAATTTCAAAGGTTTTAAATTTACCATTTCGGAAATTCTTTTTAGAAGAAATTCTCTCATCACTTATAATCCTTCCTTCCATGGAATATGTCATTTCCAGAGATACAGAAATGTGCAGCAAATAATAAAAAAAGATTACAATATTACTATCCTGTATTTGTAATAAAATTATCATGTAGGCGTAATCATCTGTGGAATATTTCATTCTGGTTCCCACCTATGATGAATTTACTTTGAGTTCAGATACCTAACACCCTCACTTCCCTTACCCCTTACCGCAAGAGTCAGTTCCATGAGAAAAATAAAGTTCAAACATCAACATGGCTATTTGACATCACATGAAAGATTTTTTAAATCAATCTTTCAATTGGTAATATCAATTAACATTCAAGACACTCTTGTCACTTGAAATGAAGATGAAGTAATTATACAGCTTAATGAAACACATTTGCTAACTCGAGAGACAGGATCAACCTAAAATACCTGAACTGCCCTTTGAGATGGGAAATCTCAGTGTGTGAGCTTTGTTTTCCAAGGCATTGGGGCAATTGTGGTTCAGACCGTGAGATGCTGCAAGCAGTGACATTTATTAGCAGGTCTAGGACCAAGAGGAGAGAAACCACACTTGCTGCCAACCATTTCAGAACCCTGTTTCCAAAAGAAATATCGAACACCTCTAGATGAGAAGCCCCCTGATGGCAGCAACTGATTCCCTCTCTTTCGTGACCGTGTTTTCTAGAAAAGTGCCTGACACAAGGTGGATCATCGGTCAATGTTCAATGAAAACAATTCAATGCATGCACTAACTTCATTGCAGGGAAGTGTTCAGATGAGAAACGACAGTGAGATAAGTCATACGGCTTAATAGTTGTCAGGTTTGTTTCTTCAGCAGTATCTACTGAGTGCCCGCTACACCCCAAGCCCCGCAGAGCATGATGCGAGAGAAGCTCACAACCTAATGCCAAGACGCACGAGCTGCTCATCAAATGCACTGTGAAAAGTACTGTGTCTGAGGGCCGCATAATGTTCAATGAGACACTTCGATTCTGCTTAGAGAGGTCAGGGACTGTTTCCCAGAAGCAAAGAGATAGCAATTCCACCTCAATTTATGAGATCCACATTACACTGATAGAAAACACAATAATGTCATTACAAGAAAAGAGAACAACAGACTAATATTCCTTATGCAAGACTCCTACACAAAATATTCAGAAACGGAGTCCAGCAATATATAAATAGCATAAACCACCAGGCGAATGAACTAATAAACAAAACAAAAGAACATCTCAATTAATGCAAGGGCATAATGTAGCTAAATCAAAGAATCACTACTCAGAAATTCTCAGTGAACTAGAAACTGACAGAAAATCCCTCAGATTGTAAAAACATGATTTCTGAAAATCAGAAACAATTCAAGGATGTTCACTCACCACTTCTGGCATCATACTGGGAGCTCCAACTGGTTTAGTAAAACAGAAAGGAAAAAAAGACATAGAGGAAAAGAAGTAAAACCATCTCCATTCCTTTAAAACATGACAATGTAGGAAATCCTTAACAATCTGTGAAAAAGCTATCAGAACTAATCTACAAAAGACAAGAACTAGTGAGTTTACCATTTTGGCAGAAAGCAAGGTCAGTGGATAAAGATAAATGACATTTCTGCATACTAGGAAAAAATTAAAACACATTTTTAAGAATTCCATTTATAATTGCATGAAGATATAAAAGAGGAAAAAATTAAACTATGTGCAATTATTGTACAGTGTAGACTACAAAACATTGCTAAAATGAAATAAGATCTAAATAAATAGTAAGCTATACCATATTCATGGATTAGAAGACTCAATATTATTAAGATGTCAATTTTCCCCAAATTGAGCAATAAATTTAATTCAACAGTCTCTCTTTTCCCAAACCTTGGTAGATTTTTTTTCCTCTACAAATTCTTAAGCAGATTCCATAATTTATATAGAAATACAAAGGACCTAGAATAGCCATAACAAACTTGATTTTAAAAAAAATGCAGGGATTTGAATCATCATATTTCAAGACTTATTATAATGTAAAAGTAGAAAGACTGATATTGGCATAACAATAGATTTATATCTAGAACAGAATAGAGTCCAGAAATAGACCCCCCCACACACACATATGTCTATTTTTTTAAACAAAAATGCTGGGGTAATCCAACGGAGACATATTGTAACCAATGATGTAGGAAAATTGAATGTTTGTCAAAAATATGATGTTTGAGGTTTATTAAATATTTACAAAAATTAGCTTGACATGAGATTTAAAAACTGTCTACTTGTAAGAGCTGAAACTATAAAACTCCTATAAGAAAACAGTATGACATTTAATTTAAGGATGCCCATGAATCAAAGACATTTCTTAAATAAGAAACATAGATATGGACCATAGAAGAAAAAATGGTAGACTGAACTTGATCAAAATTTTAATTTTTGCTCTTCAAATGACACTATCATGAAACAAAGACCTGATGGATGTGGTGTGATAAACACAGTGACTGAGGCGTGAATCTATTCTCCGGAAATGTGTACCATTTTGTAAACTAATGAAATAGTAATTTTTTTAAAAAAAAGGAAAGGCAAAGGCAGCTGAGACTGGGGGAATATATCTGCAAAACTTGTATGTGATAAAGAACTTAGGCTTAGCACACATTAATGAAAAACTCTTACAGTCTAGTAATAATATGAAACAAAATAATCAATTTTTGAAACTGGCAAATGAACAGATACTTTAACCAAGAAGATCTATTAAATGACAAATAAACTCATGAAAAGATCCTCAGCTTCATTAGTCGTCAAGGAAATGAACTTAAAATCAGAATGAGATGCTACCAGAGACCCATTAGAATGGCTAAAATGTTGAAGACTGAAAATGACAAGTATCAGTAAGGACACAAAACAGCAGGACCATTGTTAGGAGGAAAGCAACTGCGTAGCCATTTTGCAGAGCAGCTTGGCAGTTTCTTAGAAAGTTAAACACAACATCATAGAAATCAGCGATCACACACTCATGTTTGTTTGTTTATTTTTACCAAAAAGAATGAAAGCAAATGTCCATTATAAGAAAAAATATCTTACATACAAATGTTCATAACAGTTTTACCTTTAATAGCGATGACCCAGAATCAAACCAAGTGAATGGATAAACAAATTAAAATGTATGCAAAGCAATAAAAATAAATGAACTTGCTATACGCATAGCACACATTTTTAAATGACTGATACCTAACACATAAAAGGGAGAAAATTATTGATATAGCCAATAACACAAATGACTTCCAAAAGCATTAAGAAGCCAGGCACTCAATCCTGTGCATATTATGATTCCATATACATGAACTCCTAGAAAAGGCAAACTTATAGGACAGAAAGTAAATCAATGGTTGCTAGGACTGACTACAAAAGGCACAAGGGAAATGTTTTATATTGTGATTATGGAAGTGGTTATACAAATGCATATAGTTATCAATCTCATTAAATTATACACTTAAAATTGGTGTAATAGGCAAACATACATCGAAAAACATTTTGGGGAGGAAAAGAGGTGAAACAACACAAACACACAAAAACTGAAATCATTTGTCTTCACCAGGTTTCATATTAAAAGAGATACATAAAAGAAGTCCTTTAGACGAAGGAGACTTCTTCAGAAAAAAGAATATGATGCCATATGGAAGCACAAAAGATGGGTGGTTTATGGAGTTAAAGAGTAGTGTCCTTTCATTTTTCAGAAAATGTAAAAATACTATTTTGTATTCAAGGTTGTATGTTAAAGATACACATTTTAACATTAGGATAGCCACTCAAAGGAGAGTTAAAGAGAACACATAAACAAAGAACTCATATCAATGAGGAAGAAACAGAAGAAAAAAAACCTGAATTAATAAAAAGACAAAAGGAGAAAAAAGGAACAAGAATAGATGAGACAGACACAGAACAAATAGGGATGGTAGATTTAAATACAACTACATCCATATCTACATCAGCTATAAATGTACCAAATGTCCTAATTAAAAGATGACATTTTTCAGACTGGATAAAAATGCAACTGCATGTGAATTACACATGACAGATGTTAAATAGAAGGGCAAAAGAGGATAGAGAAAGCAAAGGATAGAAAACGCTATACCAGATGTCAACTCTACGTCATCTTGCCTGGACCACAGGGTGGCCAGATTAAACATTATTTTGGGGTGTGTCTGTGAGGGTGTTTGTGAATGCGATTAGCATTTGAATTGGTGAACTCAGTGAAAGTGGAAGCCCTCCCCAGTGCGGGTGGGTATTATCCAATCCACTGAGGTCTGAACACAACAGAAGGCAGAGGAAGGAAGAAGCCACCCTACCCCACCCTTTTCTCTGCTTTATTGGTTGAACTGGGACATCTTGTCTTATCATCTCTGAAAAACCCTGACCAATATAGCAGGTCAACACTCATCAAGTATGGCTATATTGCTGTAAAATACATGTGAGGAGAATTTCTAAAGATAAAGAAGAGCATTTCATAACAACAAAACATCAATTAACAAGTTTTATGGTTATTAGAAATTAAAAAGCAAATTTTAAATTGTATTTGACAATGAAAAGTCAAAATAAACTTGGCAAAGAAAAAAAGTGTTGAAAATTCTGAATCTGCATATCCCTTTCCAGTTTGCTGCTAATACGGGAAAAATATCAAAGCCTACAAAGACAGTAAACATATTACATTACCAAATCTCAAGTCATCATAAAGCTGATAACTAAGAGTGTGTGAAATTAGCCAGACCTGTGAAGGCAAGATGAACAGAGCCCTGGAGCAGGACAGTATTAAGAAGCTGACCATATGTTTGTGGTTGGTTGACTCACAATGGAGAGCAGTGGGGAAGGATGGTCTTTCCAAAAATAGCACTTGACCAGTTGATACTCATATTAAAAAAAAACAGTGAATCTTGAGTTCTACATCATATTACACTAAAAACCAACTCCGGATGAATTCTAGATCTAAATGTGAAACATAAAACAATAAGACTCTCAGAGATGAGAACATAAACAGTCTTATCTTTATGACCTGGGGTAGGCTAAGATGTCCTAAATGGGACACTAAAAACACTAACCATTTTTAGAAGATTGATAAATTGGGTAACATTAAAATGAAGAGCTTCTGTTCAACAAATGACATTATAAAGACTAGGAAAGGCATTTATGAGTGGGAGATGGTATGTATTTGCATATTTGCATGCATATATCTGATGAAGAACTTACAGGGAGAACATATAATAAACTCCCACACATCGCGAAGTAAAAGACAATGAGAAGATATTTTATCCCCCCACTCCCAACCCTGGGTCTCCAACCCAAGCCCTTGGGCTTCACACGGCCTGCACTGTAACCGCCTCAGCCCCCTGAGTCACAGCTTGTGCCAAGCAAAACATTTTAAACAAGTGAAACATTTTAAACAAAAAATGATCCAACACACCAATGGGTAGCATATAAGAAAAGTTGCTCAAACTTGTGAGTCATCCCAAAAGAAACACAGTGAGAAAACCACAATGAGAAAAAATTATATTCCCACTAAAACGGTTAAAATGTAAGTTTGTCAAAGATCAAGGCTGGTGAAGCTGTGGACTGAGGAAGTGTCCCCACACTGCTGGCAGGACACCCACTTGGGAAAAGTAGTCAGCGACAGGTACCTGTGGCACAGACACATCTCCTCAGAGACAACAAGTCCATTCTAAAATACAGAGTCAACAGAAATGTGAACCTCAAGGTCATGCACAAGAATGTCCTAGAGTTTTGGTCACAACAGATGAAAAGCCAGAATGAATTAAATGCCCATTAACAGAAAAAAGACTAGATTGTGGCATATTGGCCTCAGAGAAAAGAAAACAATGGAGGACTGACACGCTCCAACTTCCAACTATACTACAGAGTGACTTTCATCAAAAAGGTATAGTATTGGAATTCAAACAGACACACAGACCAATAGAATAAAATTGTGAAATAAAACCACACATACAGACAATTAATCTACAAAAAAGGAGCTAATAGCATACAATGGGGGAAGGAAAGTCACTTCAGCAAATGGTGCTGGGAAAATTAGATAGTCACTTGCAAGAAAAAACACCAGCTTGTTCATTCAAGCCATGCACAAAAATTAGAAGTGGATTTAGGCCTTGGATGTAAGGTCTAAAACCATCCATGATAGCATCTTCAGAGATGTCTTAGCTTGAAAGTAAGGTGAAAAATCAGTTCCTTCCCAGCTCTTCAAACCTTCTCCCACCTCCCCTGCTTCTCTTGTTCTTACTAGCTCTGCGGAGATGACTCCCTCTATAAATTAAGTGAATAAAGCCCTCATTTCAGGATTTGCTTCTGGCAACCTGTTCTAAAACAGTGCAACTGTAGACTTTTGAACTGGGCACCTTTCAATGTGTGATCTATACGTCTAGTTTTAAAATAGTTTTTATGAATGTAAAAAGTAGCTGTGACTGGAATGTGTATGGACTAGAGTAGAAGGGGAAACAGAAGTAAAAGAGTCCAGCTGGCAGTCTACCAAAAAAAGGAATTATTAATGAATAACCATCTTTAATGTCTGTGATTAGAGTCTAGGTTAGAGATAACTAAACTCTGACCAAGGATAGAAGCATATTTTTGTTTCCTCTTGACTTTTTTTTCATAAAAACATCACTATTTCATTATAGTCTTCCACGAAGCGTTGCACTAATTTAACTCTTTAATCCACTAAGTCATTATTGTAAAGAAAATTCTGAATCTGCATAACCATTTCCAGTTTGCTTCTAATACAGGGAAAATATCAAACCACACAGAGACGGTCACCATCCTGCATCCATTTAAATCGAGAAACATATATGGTAGCGAGGAAGCTCAGTTTGGAAAACACAGTGGTAGAGTGATGGACTCAGTGACGGACTCAGGAGTACCGCTCCCTCTTCGGCTGTAAGAAAACAAGTCAGTGTTAGCACAGCAAACACAGTCAATGTTCCAGAACGTGCAGGGAGGTACAAGGGTCAATTCAAAGACCACTAACATGGGAGCACATAAGGATGCTCTGTCAAATATTCAACGAGCAGAATGCATGCAGATCTGGCCCATCGAGTGGGCACTGGCATCCGCACCACTTGGGAGATGCTGGTGCCTCTGGCAGAGCCTCGCCAGGTCTGGAAGGACGGACAGGACTTGACAAAGGGCTCAATTCAAAGGAGAAGGGATGACCTGAAAGGCCTCCAAAGTTTTCTAGTGTGGTGCCAAGAGAATAATGATGCTGTTAACTGATAACGGTTCACATCTCGCTTCTATTTGCACATAACCTCGATTGCTTGATTTTAGCACAAGTGACGCCCACGTGAACCCTACTCTTCTGAAACCAGAATCATCTGAGTATCTTGTTCCCCACATACAACTTAGAACAAGATGTGTTTCTCATTTTAAAAATATTTTTTAAATCACACCAATTAGAAGCCATAAAGAAAGGAATGCAGACCAATAAAGTGAGGCAGCCTGACAGATGATGTATCACTTTTAATCACACAGCATATGCAGCTGCCAATTGCTATTTTTTGGGGGTAAAGCGCACTTTACAAATCATTTGGCTTTTTCACAGCTCCTCCTAAGGTAGCAAAAACAGCTGCATTTTATGGAGTCAGAGTGTGCATTGCAAATTCACCATCTTTTACTATACATCCCTTTTTAATGCAAACAGCTCAGGATTAACTCTCCTTAAACGATTAAGAACCTAGGGCTTTCCATCTCCCTGCTCATAATTACCAGTATCTTTTAAGGAGGAAAGTGTGTTTTCTGTTCATTAATGGTAATACCACCTAGCAGACCAATCAGAGTCCATGATCCGTAGTCGCTGTGGAAGTCGAATTACCGTCTCTACCAGGGCAAAATCAATTAACACCACCAGGGATGTCATTATTGTCACATTATGTCACTCGATAGTCTCCAGGGCCTATAAGTGATTTAAATTTTTTTTTTTACTGCTATGATTCGTGTGTGTGTGTGTGTGTGTGTGTGTGTGTGTGTGTGTGATATGCGTGCGGGGGGCAGGGGATAAAGATAAGCTTCACATCAATGAAGAGGATTTCTGTGACAGAGAAATTCATTTTACACCATGGAAAGAATGCAAGCCGCTGTTTTAGGTCTCTGGGATAAAAGGCTTCTACCCTAGGGTAACGCTGAAGCCTAACTGATTTCTTGTACTGAGGTGCATTTTTAAAGTTTGGCTCAAATGAAAACCACGTGGGCTGGGTCACTCCCCCGGACACAAGGGAAGCCAGGGGTGGGAAATCCTTCTCGCCTTATGAGTCCAAAGCTGTGATTTCTCTTCTAATAAAGGCACCTTGCTTCCCACCGTGAGGAACAGCGTGACTCTGGTTTCACTGAGTCAGATGTGTCCGAGCAGGCGCTGCCAGCGTTCCCAGCGGCCCAGACCTGGTCTGGAAGGACAGAAATTCAGCCTTGAATTCCTCGGACACGTCGCTCTCTCTCTCGAGGGCCCCAGATGCCACGCTCGGCTCACGACTGTCACCTGCTGGGTCTGAGGGGTGCCGGCCCAAGAGCCAGGCCCGCCGAGGAGGCCCACCTCCTCGGCAGCTCCTTCCTCCCATTTCTCAGACCAAACGGGGCCTGAGCTCGTGTGCTGTTATGACGGGACTTGCTGTGAGAAAGAACTACGAGGTCCCCAAGTAAATTAAGGAGCGCTTTCTTAAATGGCCTGGTTTCGTTTTTGCAGAGTCGATCCCACTTCTGCATTTCGGCCTCCGTCGGGGCACTTAATTAAGTCCGCTCTGTCTGACATGATCTGAGGCCGCGGGACAAGGGTGCGCTCTTTGTTAGCCGCGCGCCTCCTTCCCGGCTCCTCTGTGTATTTGAAACCATGGCAACAGAGCAGTAAGCTAAAGCCAATGAGATAATGAGATATTCTCACTGTAACTGTGTTTCGCGAGGGCGCGCGATCCCGCGGGTGGGATGCGACCGTCCTGCAGTGACTGCTCACGGGATTTAAGACGCAGACACAGAGTAGCGTGGCACCGTCTTCCGTGGCGGCCTTGTAGACATTCGTGACACGGCATTTTCAGCTGTTTCCAGCACATGAAAGTATGTCATGGGCATTTATGTCACCAGAAGCCACACAATTAATGAATATCAATATTTTAAAATCCTTAGAACTTCAAGGAACTTCAGATTTGAAATGCACCGAGCGAGCTGTGGGGATGCTGTTTTGCATTATAATTATGAGCTGGGCGATGGTTTATGAGGGGAGAAATCCATCAAAGCAAAGAAAGAGCGGGCAGCCAGCCCGTCCCGACCAACCCACCCACCCACACCGCCTCCTCAAGGAAGGACCCACTGACCTTACACAGGTTCCCCGTGTTTTTCCGAGGGGGCCCCTGTTGGGGGTTTCCAGAGGCATTAAAAGCGAAAAAAAAAAAAAAATTGGCAAAGAAAACCGAGATATTTACAGGCCATTTCTTCTGAGCTAAAATCCGAAAGGGAGTGCCCCGGAGTTGAGGGGCTTCTCTTAACACTGCGTGAAGCGTCCTCTCGTCTCCCTTTCCGTGGCAGGTTTCACATAGGCATCTACGGCCTCCAGACCCATGAGGCTGCCCTAACCGGGGTGTCTTCTAATAAATAATGAGGAGTCAGAACGCGAAGGCGCACGTACCCGGCTGGTGGATTTCAGCAGAGCGAAGACTCTCACCCTCTTGTGGCCGCCGTCCCGGCCTCACCCAGGAGCCCCGCTTGCCGATGGAGCTCTGTGCCTGGTGTCGGCCTGGTGTCGGCCTGGTGTCGGCCTGGTGTCGGCCTGGTGTCCGCCTGGTGTCGGCCTGGTGTCGGCCTGGTGTCCGCCTGGTGTCGGCCTGGTGTCGGCCTGGTGTC